>NTHP01000258.1:508792-537990 GCA_003416845.1 Oplegnathus fasciatus | reverse complement strand
GTTCACAAATGGTCGCAGGTGACTCCAACGACTGTCGTTATAACACAATAGAGCACTAACGAAGTCGAAACCATCGTTTCACCATCCCCAACGACCGTCACTCTAACGACTGTCGTTGGCAAAATGGAGCACTAACGACCCAAAGACATCATTGGCCTTGTGATCGCCTCCTTAGAGGTTAAATACCCAGATCTCCACACCAGCTTTTTGTGAGAGAGTTTTACTTTTGAATCAAAAAACACAAATTGGATGTGACGTAACAAAAGGGAGAGCAGCAAAGCTAGGTCCAGTTTAACAGTAACTCTGGATCCCAGTGCTAGTTTTGACACTGAAGAGGTTGTAAATGTATATTCATGTAATAAATGATGGAACAGCCTTATAATTATGAACCTGGTAGGTGTCCAAGAGACCAGGAACAGACCAGGATTAGTAGAAATAATGGCCAGAGGAGAGACACTGAGTTGTGGTGTGAGGAGAACCAGTGGAGAACTTGGCAGGTGTGTTGGCAAGTGACCAGCTAATGATAACTAGTGATAGCTAACTCTGTGTTCATATCACAACATTATTGTTTGCTATCACATATCAGGCTACAACAAAAGTATTATTGGTTGTCTTATACTGGCAGGAGTATTGATAATTACCCACAACACAAACTAGTGCGCAAGTTTCAGCTTGTATCAGTCATATCAGCTGAATATAATACTGAATACAATACGTTTACAGTGCTGTACAGGAGGGGGGGACATAATCTATTACTGTGTTGAGTTCTTTCAATGATTTTCTCTACAATTAGAATAAAACCACAGTGGGCCAAGGTACTGATGAATGTACCTGATGAAGCAGCTGTACTGAAGGAACCACACCAGCTGTCAGCCTCACACGGTCCTGCCTTCGACATCCCATCCTGAATTCCATCATATCACCGGGAATATAATCCTCCGGTCTAAAATGAGCGCTGCACATGACCGTGTTTTTCGATACAGATGCAGCAGTAAAGTCCGTCTCTTCACCTGCACAGTTTATAGAAAAACTTAATTTGCAAAAACCTGGCAAGAATACTGGGGTACAGTGAAGCAGGTAGATGGGTTGTGCAAAACAGGTGTGGAAGAACCAAGGGCTGGAATCAGACAACATCACAACCCGCCTATGATTATAGGTCTCAATTACACACTATACAAAATAGGCTGAGAAACAGAAACCGGGACAAACAACAAACCATAGACACTAAAACATGTTATTGCAATACATTCATAGAGACATAGAGACAAGTCGCTTCTTTTGGGCTTGTTTCCACTGGTTGCTTGTTTCTCTCGCGAGATCTGGCAACACTGCTCTTGACTTTACTCCGCGTGGCTCCATCTCGTGGAACAACAGAAGTACAACAATCAATAAAAGTCTGATTATGTGTCTTGTCGTTGAACATATATATTGATAAGCTTGGTTGAAAATACAAAGCGCTCTCTTATTGAAAGCATCTTAATGCTTTAAATGCCCTCAAAGTTGATTTTGTTTTTTGTTTATCTGTAATCATTTTTGTTTTTGCCATGTACATACATAATTACATACATAACCTATGTGTATATATACACATGTACATAAATATGTGTGTGTGTGTGTGTTTGTGTGAGAGAGAGAGAGAGAGAGAGACAGAGAGAGTGTGTGTCTGTATTGATCCATTGAATGTAATGTCCCGTCAGGTTATGAATAAAGTTTTATGTACAAAAAAAGGGAGGACGAGGAAAAGGAGGAAGAAGGTGGAAGAAGAACAAGATCAGCCATCTTCGTGAGGTCCAAATCTGCAGTGCAGGGGTAATATTTTTAGTGTGTATGTGTCATCGTGTCCTCCAGAGTTTACTCAACTGGAGTAGTAACCGAAAACTGTAATTTGCGTCATGTCCATGACGTTTACAACGGGTTAGCTTTTCGCTAGCTCCTGGCTAGCTTGTTACATGACTCACATTAGCGTGGCAAACTTAGTTAGCAGCAGGACAACGACGTGACAGCCGCTACATGTCAGGTCAAAGTATTTCCTGCCTCAGTCACATTTCTCAAAAGCGAATGTGCGTGACTTGATAGTTGTTTAAAATCCAGTCGAAACGAGGATTCACATACATCAGGGACCACCGGCCACAGCGGTCCGCTACAACGTTTCAATGGCTGGATGCAAAGAGCCGGAATATGTCCGTCTCTTTTTTTCCACGGCTAGTTTGCTTGGTCTCAACGTAACACGTCATACTGTGTACATTTAAGGACTGTCAGTCACAACGTTTTTTCACCCTAGAACTTTATTGTTGAACTCAAGAGCTAACAAGACCACAGTGGCCTCAAGTGATGATACAAACAAGAGTCAAGACTCAAAACAAGACGAAATAATAAATAAGTGGAAAGAAAGAAATAAAAGGAAGAAATAATAGTAAAATATACATTTAAAAAAAGGCTGGACCGAGAGGAAACTTCTAGATAAAGATGTGATAAATGTTTGTTAATACTACAAATATGAATATCTTATTTAAGGAGGTGAGACAGTGGCTATAATGTTCTGTTTCCTTCAGAAACACAGCAGAGATTGTTTTTCTGTTTGTAAATTTACATTTGTGTGAAAGTTTGTCATGTTCAGAATTAAATTCATAATTTACGTGCTAAAAACAATAGACATTGTCTTTCAAAGTGTATCGTAGGGCTGCAACATTGTTGTTTTCATTATCAGTCTGCCAATTATTTTACATGATAAAGACAGTCGTTACTGTTATTGTCTTTATCATGTAGAAAGTAAACACATGGAGGAAAGAATAATCATATTCTAATAATATGAATGGTAATAAGTAATAATGGGGGTTTTTTCTGACCATTAGCCAATAAACTTGTAGCATTTCACTGTAGCAGTAAGGGCAGAATGATAATTAGCCAACCCATGACAGCTTTGAGCTCATTGGTCACTAAGATCATTTCTCACATGTGCCAGGTCAGTCCACTGATATCCAGATGATGGTGCATATTTGGATTCTCTCTGATTTCGATGCAGTCTCTATTGTGACAGTTACAGCCTTTGCTATGAAATAGACTAGACTCCTTCAAGTCAACCTAACATTTCCATCTCCTGACTGTGCTGATTCACTATTGGGCTGCATTGTTCTTCTCTGCACCATTTCCTCCTTTCTGATTCACTATGTCTCAGCAGTCTCCCTGTAAACATGATTTCGTTCTCTACTCTGACCTGCCCCGTTGTATCGCTATTTCCTTTTTTATCACTTCACATCCTCCATGAGACACACCAATTTCCACAATATTTCCCACTATAAAGCCTATTTTAGATACACCCATTGATCTCACCGCTCAGCCAACCGGATGTTTCAGAACAGTTGTTATTTTCACTGGACTTTTTGAAACTAAGTAATATCTGATTCCTAATTCCTCACTTGCTCGTCCCCCAGAACATCCTGGTGATTTTCAAACTACCCTGACAATATTCTGTATGGCCAAACGTACTGTGTGTGGCTTTCATAAAGCCAGCTCCACAAAGAAACACTTTTCCTAGTTTGGTGTAGAAGAACTTGCCTGACACAGAGCCCTGTCCTCAAGCCTGTCAGTCACCCTTTGGGATAACGCGGAAGGCCGACTGAGCCACACCTTATCTTACCTTACCCAACATCAGTGTTGGAGCTCACTAATACTCTTGTGTCTGAATGGGAGCAAATCCCTGCAGCAGGTTCAACATCTGTTGGAAAGCCTGAAACCTGAAGAGTGGAGGCTGATAGCTGCGGATTAATGTCCATGGTTTTAAAATGAGATGATCAGCACATGTAGGTTTCACTATGGATCAAGTCTCCTCATTTTTTGATGCTTTTCTTTGTCAAAACATACAATGTCAAATAACATATAATATACAACTACTTTTTTTCTCTTCACTGTATCACTTTCAGATGCCAAGACATTGCTCAGCAGGTGGCTGCAAATCTCGGGACAACCGTGAGACTCGTAATGCTGGTATCACTTTTCACAAGTGAGTATCTTCCACATTTCAAGTAGAACGTTAGGATCATATGCATCTAAGTGTTAAAAACCAGTTGTTCCACTCTGTTGTATTTACTATTTATAGCACTTTGATAGCAGTGTTTCCTGCACAATGTCAATTCTTTGGCAGACCAAAATTTAGCTCTGTAATAAATGTAGCTGGGGATTTTGATGTTGTAGCTTTCAACTAGTGCTGAAATGATGAGTGGACCATTCATGAGTCAGGTAATAGAAACTCGATCTTGTTGGAAGCAGGGATAAACTGCTTGCCTAGCTCACCCAAAAATTATCTAATGCACCTTCCAACAATTCCAGAGCTGTGTTATTTACATGCTGTGTTCAACATGATTATTTAATGTATAGACATGTAAAAGACACTGAGGTGTGGAAACAGTTAGCTCAGGATTAAAGCTATTTCTTCAGCAACCAGCAGCATAAACATTAAGAAGTCAAAGTTGCCATTCACGCCAACATGAACAGCCACATCCAGATTACAAAACATCTGCAGCATACACAACAATTTCTCCCATATCCAGATTATTATTCTTGTTCAGCTGTAAATTTGGCATGCGTACTTGAATAATATAGTATCTTTGGAAGCTGCTTGTCAAGAAACACAATTTTCTTTCACCTTTTACTGAACATTCTGAGAAGATTTTGTATTTTATATAGTAAATACAAGAGGTATGCTGAATAAACAGGCGGTTTTCAATTCAAAAAACAAAAGAACAGAATATTGGGCCCTGGCAACATCAGAACCAGGGAACATGCAGTACATGTGTTCCCATCTTTAAAAAGTGTTGCTGCAGTACAGTTCAGACTGAACCACTACAACGTGCTCCCTGCGGAGCATGTGCCCACACTCACACACCAATACACACGTCACAGAACACATACATGTTGTGTTTAATGCCTGTCTTGGATGTTCTTTGTTGTTTTTATGATGTTCTTAAATGTCTCCCTATTTAACTTGAACTTGAGTATTAAAGTGACAAATGTGACAACAACATTAAAGGGACAAAAATGATCAGTAATAATTTGTCATTGTGACGGCCAGATTACCGAAAGGAGCAACTCGGAGGAACCTTTGGATCACCAACTCCCACCGTGCAGACTCGTGGGACCCTCAGACCGACTTTGTCTACTTTTGCTCCAAACACTTCACCCCAGAGAGTTTTGAACTGACTGGATGCAGGTCTGTAGACTCAGTCAGGACAGTAAGAGATCACAGATATCAATAGTCTAACTCTCAATTTTCTGTTATTGACCACTGATGCAAAACACTTCAGTCTACTGCTGACAGAGTTCATAGCAGGCAAAAATGTGTTTGACCTTTTCACTCACAGTGGGATCAGAAGACTAAAGGAAGATGCATTTCCTACAGTATTTGATTCCTCTTCAACAACCAAGTGCAAAACACCAGGAACACTGCACAAACAAGGAGACATTCCCGTCAGGTAAACAGAACTGATACTCAGTCAGATTTTGTCTTTGCTCATGAGCAGTGTCTGGACGTCCCACCTGACAACCTTTGGTAAGCAGTTCAGAGTGTGCTGTCTCAAGACAGGATATAAAAGATTCTGAGCTGATAAAATAATATTGCAACCATGTAAAGACTTAAAGATTTAGTCATCATTATTGTCTGTTTTTCAGTTCCCAGTTCTGCCATCACTGACTTTATTTTTGCCTTAAAAAGTAAAAGCAATCTGCAAAACAATAAACCCAATTTTATTTAGTTTTATTTATAAATTCAAATGTGGTTAATAATAAACTTTATTTTAACAAGGAAAAGAACAAGACAGTGTCTACAGCCATGCTGGCAGCTCTGTGAGGCTGTACTTTGGCTCAGTGGTGTTTTGAGCTAAATGCTAACATTAGCATGCTAACATGTTCACAATGACAACACTAACATGGTGATGGTAACCATGTTCACCATCCTAGGCTAGTGTGTCAACATGCTAGTAATTGCTGTTAGCTGAGATCACAGCATCTGTTCATGCCAACATGATCAAATGATCTGTTTATCTGCAGATATCAGTATTCATTTTCTCAAACCGCTGGTTTTCCTGAGGTAGGCCGATATATACATATACCCATGAGTATAGAAACAATGAATACAGATACTTCTCTACAGGCCACAGACCTCCCTGAATGAAATGATGTGAAACATAAGCTACAGCCTTCACAGGCTCCACATCTCAACCCAACTGAACACCTGTGGAATCTGAACCATCACCAAACACCAAATGAGGGAAAATGTTTTAGAAGAATGCAGTTCATCCCTCCAGTAGAGTTGCAGTAGAGTAACACGCTTAATATTGGGTTTGTTTGATTGAAATTGATTCACGGTGTGGGCACAAAAACGAGAAAAAGAACATACTCAATAAAAAGATGTTACAGACATTGCCCACACATGACAGCCACACAATGCTGGCGGCACTGACCTGTAGTAATTATGCAACCGCAAGATACAAGAGCTAATGATAGCATTTACGCCGAAGAAACAACACAGCAATAAAATGTACACAGCACTACACAGCATCAGCTGTAGTGCTAATAAGAGTGCTATGAATCAAATGTGCAAAGGTTGGTCCATCTGCATGTCATACCATGTGAAGAACAGACAGCCAGTCACTCCATCTTTTTTTCTGTAGGAAGAATCCCGGCTCAGGCGACCAGGAGGACACCCAGCAGGAGACAGACAAGGGCCAAACTTCAGAACCCACAGTTCAGACGTCAGTTGCAGCAGCTGAGGGGACTAATGAAAACATGCCTGCATCTTCGCAAGAGCCATCAGGGGTGGAGCAGCTCTCACATCAAGAACATAGTCCGTCACCACCACCAGTGTCTCGTCCCCTCTCCCCATCACGTTACATGAGGCGCCTGCCCCCTCCTCCAGGCTTCTACCTGTCGAAGGAGCACAGCTATGCTCAGCTCTGCCCCCTGCTGTGGAGGAGACGTTACGACCAGGCTATTGACTGCTTGGAGAAGGCCTTACGGCAGCTGCATGCGGCCAGGCGGAGGGAGAACCGTCTGCGGAGCACTGTGCTGAGGCTCCGTGATAAACGACTAAAGCAGGCTCTGCTTGTGTCACGAGATGGTTGTAAAAACATGGGGAGCTGGGCACCGGGAGGGGGGAAGAGACGAGGCAAAGGGGGCTCTAACCAGGAAGAGAGTGAGACTGATACTAAATCTGAGGATACAGGGGTGTTTGAGGACAGATGTGAGGATCAGATAGAGTTGGCCGATCGATTTCTTCCAGACACCAACAGCTGGTCTGAGGAGGAGAAGGGACACTGCTTTTACTGTGGAAGAGGACCGGTAGCACGCAGACTTTCAAAGACTGGGAAATATGTCCAGCCCCCAGTGCGTGAGGATTCTCTGAAGATTCAAAAAAGTTTTGAAACCAGTGCTTGTAGCACAGCTGAAAATGCCAAAGACATACAAATAGTCAGGTTGGAAAGACCACCTGGGAAAAGTGTAGAAACCAGTGACTCAGATGTAACAAAGTCCCAAGTCCTGCTCCAAACTCAAGGTCTTCAACATACAGTCCCCGCTGGAGCGTCTCTGCCTGATAGTCATGAACAGAGTTTGCAGTTTTTAGGCTCTCAGCAGAAGCTGCTGCTCTCTGACATGTGTGAAGGGGACACTGAAGCTATGGGTCAGGAGCATCACCTGGACCGGCAGCAGCAGCAGCAGCAGCAGCAGCTGTTTTGGATACAGGACAGTGCTGAGGGACAGATCATTCTGGTGCCTGTCCCTGCTGAAGACGGATTACAAAGCATTCTCAAGATGGGGGGAGTTGCTGTCGAAGCACAAACCATACTGGTGTCAGAAGTGGATCTTGCAGGAGACTTGGGACACATAACAGAGAACAGTGGAGGTGTGTCCAGAGTTGCAACAGCCTGTGGTGTTGAACATGGTGACCAAAGTTCTGTTATCAACACTACATCTGTGGAAATGAGAGAAGATGTGAGGGAGAAACTGAAAGAACACCTGGAGGGATTTCACCTCCAGCTGAGCACAGAGTTTATAAACTGACAGGATGTTCTGAATGAACACCCCAGATTCAATAACTGATGATTCATTTATGTCAGTCTTTTCTGCCAGAACAGTTGAATATGCTGTATGTTGTGTGGACCTAAATGTGACAGCACTTTAGAATCAACTCAGCAAGCAGTCAGATATGATGTTGTTGTAGAGCAACAACCCTTTTGAGAGACTTTAAAGACATATTCAGTGCTTAGTCACTTTAGAAAGGTGCAAATCAATGAATAAATGGGTGATTTTGTGTGCAGACTCAAAACTGACAGTGAATGTATCTTCTAACAAGTATTGTGTGTGTATCAGAGGCTGATATTTCTTCTTCCTCTGAGCCATTAAAAGACATTAAAAACACATCAATGAACCACACTGTTGCGGTAGGTGACATGTTCCTTCATTACCATGAACACACACACTGTAGTTTATTTTGACTCGATCCTACACACACTGGCCTGCTGCAGGAAATGCTCACTAGAGCACCAAATGTGAATTCATCCACCGCTGAAAGTAGTCCCCAACAAATGCACTCTCTCCTCCTGTTTGAGTAACGTTTGATAAGAACTACAATGAGCAGCTGTTTTTGGGAAATGCCTGAGCCTTTAAAAAAGTGAACGTATATACTTGTGAGGTCTTTTTAAAGATTTATGTCTTCAGTAGGAACCAATGAGCTGAGAGCCACAGACGGGCTGGGGAAGGTAGAAAGTACATTGTCGGTTTGGGTCTGCACATGGGATTTGTTGACAATCAGAAAAATATAGAATAACAGCAAAATGATCCTTTTTTGTTGTACTGATGGCAAATACTACTGAATGGTATGTATGTTAGACCATCCTTTGACGCATGTTGAGTAGCTCACATTGTCACTGTTGAGTGATGAAGTACCTGTAGATTTAATCACATATGAATAGATACCGGCATATGACACATGGCAACTGGGTGAGGCTGTTTACCCAGCATGCATTCTTTTGGAAGACCCACAGTGTTCAGGGGGTAGATGTGTACTTTCTGAACATACAGATGTGCTCAAATTTGTTGGTACTCTTACAGCTCATTGATGCTTCATTCCTCCTGAAAAGTGATTAAATTAAAATCTATTTTGTCATGTATGTATGCATGCCTTTGGTATGTCATAGAATAAAGCAAAGAAGCTGTGAAAAGAGATGAATTATTGCTTATTCTACAAAGATATTCTAAAATGGCCTGGACACATTTGTTGGTACCCCTAGAAAAGATAATACACAATTGCATTATAGTGATATTTCAAAGTAATTAGTTTCTTTAATTAGTATCACACATGTCTCCAATCTTGTAATCAGTCATTCAGCCTATTTAAATGGAGAAAAGTAGTCACTGTGCTGTTTGGTATCATTGTGTGCACCACACCGAACATGGACCAGAGAAAGCAAAGGAGAGAGTTGTCTGAGGAGATAAAGAAAGAGAAAGAAAATAACAGACAAGCATGGTAAAGGTCAACGCTACAAGAGCATCTCCAAGCTGCTTGATGTTCCTGTGACAACAGTTGCAAATATTATTAAGAAGTTTAAGGTCCATGAAACTGTAGTCAACCTCCCTGGAGGCCGCAAGAGGAAAATCTACCCCAGATTGAACAGATAGTGCAAATGGTAGAAAAAGAACCAAGGAGAAAGAGATACAAGCTGAACTCCGAGGTCAGTGTACATCAGTTTCTGATCGCACCATCCGTCGCTTTTTGAGCGAAAGTGGGCTCCGTGGAAGAAGACCCAGGAGGACTCCACTTTTGAAAGAAAAACATAAAAAAGCCAGACTGAAATTTGCTAAAACGCATTTGGCAAGTCACAACAGCTCTATGTTCACAGACGAAAAAATGAAGCTTTCAAAGAAAAGAACGCCAGACCTCCAGTGAAACATGGAGGGGGCTCGGTTATGTTTTAGGGCAAGCAAAGGTCTGATTTCTATTAAATATGGAATAAACAATGGTGGATGCTAATTACTTTTGTCAGTTTCAAGCTGTTTCAGAGATAATTGTGCATTCTTTGTTTTCTTTTTGTGGAGGGGCACCAACAGATTTGAGCAGTTCTGTATGTGTATGCATCAATATACATACAGTGCAGTGTATGTATGGGTGTGGCTAATGGGCTGTATTTCCAGTGTGCCTTGCTGCTGAACGGTGTGGTGTGGATGGGTTTCATGGGTGCAGGAGGAACCTTTGATTAACAGGGACACAGATACAAATCACATTCTTTTAAAAGGCCATATCAAAAAAAGAATACTTTTGGAGCCATCAAATGATACATTTCTATGTCAAACCATGAAGGGATGACATCTAGTGGCCACCTCATACTTGAGCAGTACAGCTGAAGATCACTGTTAATTCAAGAGAGAAATGTGGGGAGAAAGTTGACCTGAGTTAAGAAAGCAAGGCTTCAATATGAGGACAGAAGCAACATTAGATGCTGAATATCAACATTTCCCATGTCCTGTCTGAAAAGCATTTGTCTTGTTTGAAGGATCTCACATGAACCTGGTACCTGAACTGAAATGAAAGATTAAGCTGTACACCTCCCCCAAAGAAATGTTTGGATCACAATCTACAATCAGTTACTAAGGGCACGTCCCTTTAAATGGAAACAAATTACTAGTATGTTGTCATGATACAAAAAATACATTTGGCTTCATGACAGAAAGATACAAATATATCTGTATAATATTATATTTACTTGAAATACTTTCTAAACTTCACCCTGCTGGGAGGAAATGTTTGACATACCAGATTCTTAACTGCTTCCACTTCCTGAAATCTTATTCATAATATTCACAATGTGCAGAATCTCCACCAGATGTGAAGTATTTTAAAGTATGTGCTCAAATTTGTTGGTACTCTTACAGCTCTTTGAGATAATGCTTCATTCCTCCTGAAAAGTGATGAAATTAAAAGTTATTTTGTCATGTATGCTTGCATGCCTTTGGTATGTCATAGAATAAAGCAAAGAAGCTGTGAAAAGAGATGAATTCATGCTTATTCTACAAAGATATTCTAAAATGGCCTGGACACGTGTTGGTACCCCTTAGAAAAGATAAACAATCGCATTATAGTGATATTTCAAAGTAATTAGTTTCTTTAATTAGTATCACACATGTCTCCAATCTTGTAATCAGTCGTTCAGCCTATTTAAATGCAGAAAAGTAGTCACTGTGCTGTTTGGTATTATTGTGTGTACCACACCGAACATGGACTAGAGAAAGCAAAGGATTTCCCATGTCCTGTCTGAAAAGCATTTGTCTTGTTTGAAGGATCTCACATGAACCTGGTACCTGAACTGAAATGAAAGATTAAGCTGTACACCTCCCCCAAAGAAATGTTTGGATCACAATCTACAATCAGTTACTAAGGGCACGTCCCTTTAAATGGAAACAAATTACTAGTATGTTGTCATGATACAAAAAATACATTTGGCTTCAAGACAGAAAGATACAAATAAATCTGTATAATATTATATTTACTTGAAATACTTTCTAAACTTCACCCTGCTGGGAGGAAATGTTTGACATACCAGATTCTTAATTGCTTCTACTTCCTGAAATCTTATTCATAATATTCACAATGTGCAGAATCTCCACCAGATGTGAAGTATTCTAAAGTAACAACAAAGACAGACTCCATTTGCCAACTGAAATGATAGAGAAGGAGAACTCTAAATACACTGTACATCGTTTCCTGTAATGTTCCCCAGGCCTTTTACTGGCGTCTCTCTTGTTCAGTCACCTGGACGGTTCTGATTCTTTAACCCATTGAGGTTAAGTCAACCAATGTAATTACTGTTGAACAGTTTACACAACTAAAGATACTCATGGAAAGCCTGGAGATACAGTTTGAAAGATGTGGAAGTTCACTAGGCAGGGAGGGTTTAACAAAGAGATGCTATCGAGTTGCATTATGGGGAATGTAGGATCCAGGGAGTTTGACTCATACCAGGGACTAAAAGTCAGACATTTTGACCATTCTGTCTTTAATCTCTCTCTTGTTAGTGGAACACTGTGTTTGCACTCCTAGCGAGTTTTTGAAAGGCTCCCAAAATGTTCTTTTGGAAATGATGTTTTCTTCAATTCACTGTCATTTGTAACGACTTGTAGGGAGCACTATGTTAGCTGAAAGCTGAAAGTGTATGTTTGTGTATTCATGCCTCTGTGTGTTCATGTTTGAGTGAGTGTGTGTGTGTGTGTGTGTGTGTGTGTGTGTGTGTTAATGCAAAGCATCTGGGAGCAGCTCCGCACAGTAACACTGAGGATGAAACAGTGGGAAAGGTTGATGGTCTCATACTGAAACAATTCACTGTGGCTTATTTGATTGGGTGTGGCATCAACCCTTCCCAGTCACATATTCAAGGCCCTGGAGGAGAAGGAGGGGGTGGGGGGTGGGTCTCTGACCATGTAAATCATTGAAATCATATATTCTGACACACCCTTCACCCTGAGTGCATCAGCGGCTGTCTACAGTGTCTACCCCAGCCAGGAAAAGGCTGAGGATCTGCTGGGATTCTGTTGATTCTTTTGCAGTTTTTTTTCTTTAGAAAGATTCTTGTGGTTAAGCTTTCCCCTCACTTCTACACCCACCCCACTGACTGTCTGAGGTCATAAAACCGGATAGAAAGAATGTAGTCGTGCCTGTTTCCTTCTCCCTCTCTGTCTCTCCCTCCTTTTTAGTGAAAAACTCTTTTCCAAGAACAGAACTTCAAGGCACTTCCCACAGTCTGGATGTCTGGCGTACAATCTGGGCACAGAGACCTGCAGCATCAGAAGCAGCCTATCTGGTGTCACATCAACACTTGGTAGCGAAGGGGTTAACACAGGGACAGTGTAGAGGAAAAGTAGAATACCAGCCTCAACTTGCAGGCAGTTGTTGCGTAAAACAACAGTGTCCAACTCTTACTAAAGCTTTCCAGATGTGGAATGAGCTGTCTGTTGAATGTGAGCTGCGTCTCAGTGGAATGTCCAAACACCATTTCTACACTTTCAGACATCAACAAGTGCTTTGTTCAAAGCACGAGCGTCGACGCAAATCTACGTGTGTGTGTGTGAGAGAGAGAAAGGTGGACTGTAAAGTGAGGAGGAGTGAAGGTAGTGCCCCTGCTCGCAGCTCCTTCCTGGCTTTCCTCTCATGCTGAGGGAGGATCCAGGAAGGCTGCCAGCTGGTGACAGAAGCAACTGACACACAGCAGCAGCAGCAGCAGCGAGACACGCAGGAGGAAAAGTGAGCACAAAGTCAGTCGACATGCCTCAGGTAAGAAATAAAACTTTTATTCTGACAACTAAAGACCCTCAAAGGTTTTCAAACCTTACACTCCTTACAAACTTGTCTGCCGCGCTGTTTGTTCACTGCGAAATAATAAATCGTGGATTGAGCCTGGAAGACGTCTCCACAGTCAGGGGCGCGTTGGGAGCGGAACACGTCGTTAAAGGACGGTTTCCTGCTCAGGACGCGCCAGCTCAGCCAGGCGGAAAAAAAACCTTCAGCCGGATGGGTCTCGTTTTACTGCTCGTGTTTTCCTGAATAGACACGGCAGCCGTTCGGTGCTCCTTTCCTGCAAACCAGACTGAGTCAGTTCAGCAGCCGAAAGCAACTTCTTTCACGGAGACCCTGTACAGACGGCGCTGCCAGCTGCCCCTCCCTGAGAGGACGCACCTTTATCTGGAACAGCAGCATTCTGTGTGAGAAGATAGAGTACAGATACAGATAGAGAAGATAAAGTAGATAAAGTAGATTCTTTAGGAGGGCCTTTGTGTAGCTGTGGTGTTCTTACTACAGTAAGAGCAGGGCCCAGGTGGGGATCAGCCACCTGTCTGTGTGTGTTGCATGATTGTGCAATACAGCATGACTTCCTCTTTATTTTAAGACCTTTCTCCTGCTACACGTTCGTCCTTCATTAACAATAACTGATAGTGAATGAGTTCATAACCTATCATGTGAATAATCTGGAGGGGAGGGGGGCACCATGGGCAGTCTGTGCCGCCCCTGGTCCCCACTTTGTCCAGACCCTGTCCCCAATTAAAAAAAGAAAAACTATGCTCACAGGACCAGCCCATATCTACCAAACCACCACAATCAGCTACATTCTGGATCTCTAGAAAACAAACAATGCTCCACTGCACCAGTGGTCAAGGAGAATGTTGTCGAACTCGCTCACCGTTTAACATACGTTTGCAAATTGTATTATAAAGCCGCTAAAACGAGCTCGTTTTCTCACCTCACTGTGTTTTGAAGCACAACTGTTTTGAGTTTCAGATCAACAGTGAGCTGGAAAGAAATGTAGGGGTTTGGGTGTGGTAATGGGCGCTCTAACAAACACTGTTCTAACTGATTGTTCTCGTTGGAACTAAATCTCAAAATGTGTGTCCACTGTGCTTTCCAATAAAGGTAAAAACAGGTAACACCCCTACATATAAGTCAACACTGTGCCTTGTCTACAGTCAGGATATTATGCTCTCTGTGGGATCGTTTTTGTTGAGGTGAAGAGGGCTTGCAGCAGCTTGTGGTACATCAGTCAGAAAGGGTGTGGTTTTGACAAAGTTGTTGGCCCACATGCGCTGAATAACTGTAGTGAGACTGGAGCGAGTTCCACTGATGGCCGAGTGACAACCATCTTTAATGCTGCTCTAATCAACAGTAACATCAACACTGAGTCTAATGACTGTGTAATGTGAAAGATGTTGCTCACGGTGATGAACTCAGACAATTCTCACCAACTCTGGAGCTCTACACAGCTTTTTAGTCCTTTAGCTCACAGTTTCGGTCTTACAGCACATTTAAAGTTTGGTTCAGTCTCACGGCTCTTATTGTTGTTTTCAGCAGCAGTCGGCAGCTGTCAGTGAAAAAGCTCTGTAGTGACTACCTGCTCAGCAGACAGACACAGTTAGAGACTAGCTGGTGAACACAGTGCATTCATAGGAGCATTTAGCAGTTGCTCCATGTTGCTCCATAACTGCTGGATGTGTGAAAAGGCAAATGTTTGCTAACAAGTTCATCTTAACATCTTTATTAGGTGATAGTAGGTGTTTACATGTTGTTGCGTTGTCTCCAAGTGGCCAAAAAAATCAATACGGTTTTAAACAGTTGTAATACTTTGTACATCCCTTATGAATGATGATGATAATAACTACAAAATGGCAGTGTCATCAAAATGAGACTCAAAAACTAATAAACAACAGTTTTTGACAGGCTTTAAAGAGATGGAGATACAGATATAGCTAACATAAACTCAGGTAGACCAAATGGTCAAGGCCGGCTCACCTTTGGATCCCCAGACTTGGGCAAGTAAAGAAATGTTGCTCATATTCATGGCCTTATTCAAATAGAAGAATGTGATTTTATGTGTGTAACCATCCTTTTGTGAATTCCCAGGTTTCCTTCAGCTTGCTTTAAAGCAGATGGAGATCTACTTGCATATTTGAAACTGCTGTCTACATCCTGTCTCCTACCAACGGTCAATTTTTGTTTCTTTTAGCCACGACCAAAATATTTCACTGACCTTAACTAAGTCGTAATTTAAAGTATGATCATTAGGAGAGGGCGACATGGATAAATTCCTCTATCTATGTAATGTTATGTATGTAATGTTATACTAATGTTATATTGATATATATCGTGATAAAGTACTTTTTTTTAGCAAAATGAACTAAGAAACAGTTTATAGATACAGTAGTCAGATGGGAATGTCTTTCTGTTAATGAAATACTGTATATAATAATATAATGAAGGTACTTCACCACACTGATGCAAAATCATGAAGCAGTCCTGCTCATTGATTTGCCACATCACCCACAGTGACCCAATACATTCTCAGATATCACTGATGTTTTGGCCACGTGGGGACAGTGGAAACACTGAACACATCATTGACACGTCATCACCTTTTAAGTTGATATGGTGAAGTCCAATATTCTCTCTCTTTTAGCTCCGTTTTTGGTCTCCACCACCTCCTGAGGCAAATATCTGGCTCTTTAGCTGCTAAATGCTCCACTATGTTCACCAGCTAGTCTCTAACTGTGTCTGTCTGCTGAGCAGCTGCTTTAACCAAGTAGTTTTAGTTGCCTAAACTTAACCAGACCTTACCTATAGAGGCAGCAGATCAGGAAATCAGAATCAGCTTTATTGGCCAAGTATGTGTACACATATATTTTCATTGCTCTCAGTGTACTTGCACAGAAATAGACATATGGGTTGAAATGATACATGATAAGTGATATGTTTGTCATTTAGGTTGGAAGACTTTTTGCATTCTCCCTGCTGATTGGTCAGTAGCTGCATTTGTTGTCTGTGCAGAGGCAGGGCTTCGGGGTGAATAGCCAATAGCTAAGCTAGTTAGAGGGCAATGCTCCTAATCAAGTGCTATTAGATCTAGGTATGATCATGTTTTTTCTGTTGTCTTTCTCCCTCCATTTATTCCTTCCTTTTCTTCTCCCCAGTATTCAGACCTGGAGACGGCCATCAACACACTGGTCACCCAATTCCACTCTGCTTCAGCTGACAATGGTCCAACTCTGAAAACGGATGAATTCAAAGGTCTTTTGAGCTCCCAGCTGCCCAACATGCTCACGGTAAATCTGCCGTTAGTCTCCGTGTGCTTCACCCTCAGTCAGGCCTGCTGTTGGCTGCTGCAGTTGGGTGTGGCAGCACACCTCATCTTACTCACCTCACACAAAGACAGTCAGAAACATGTTCAGCAGCAGAGTCACACACCAGCAAACACACACTGTAAAGACTTGTACACACACATAGAAGAACTAGGCTCAGTTGACGGTTGGGAAAATCCATCATCTAAACTTTAATTTAACGGACGATCAAGGTGGCTGTTCATTTTCTAAGGGAGTACCACTGAAAATGTGTTAGTTGAATGTTGGCTCTAATATTTGTGACTTGTATAAACACTTATGTATGTTAGTGAAACAGCTAAATGCACTAGCAACAACTGCAAGCGGTGTACCCAGCCATATTTTGGTGACAATATGACTGTTTGAAACACACCAAGTATATAAAGGGACAGAGAAATACATTATGTTGCGGAAGTAGTCTCAAATTTTTCTGTGGATGTTTTGATGCATGAAACCGCCAAGAAACTGCATCACCATCGAAATCCACAGTGAATCCAAGAGCACTACAGCTGCTACCCTTTGCAACGAGCAAGATACAAACTTTTCAGAGCCACACTTAGCCTACAGATGAGTGTTTGATATCCAAAACATAAATTATTATTGGAATATTCCTTTAAAAGATACAGCCCAGGGAAAATCCTGATTAAGCCAGACGTTTTTGGAGTTGAAACTGCAATCTTAAGTTGCATCTTTTTTCCAGATATTTCACATCAACAATATGTGATAAAGCCTTCAGAGATGGGTAACATTGAATATTATTTACAGAAGACACCCTAACAGATGACATGATTTTTACAAGTTTATTATGTGATGATTATAATGTGGTGAGAAATCCCACAAAACCAATACAGTGTAAATATGAAAACTTGAAGTGCATGAAGGATAATTCTTTTGTTTGTCCATGATAACACTGTACTAACCAAGTATATAAGGTAAAGAAACACAAGCAGTCCAATGGACAGGCAGGTTGCCAACAAGCCAACAGGTCAGAAACACTTATTTGGAAGAGAAAACAAAGGTGAAGGGAAAAATAATGATCCGAACATGGAAACATCCAGTGATATTTCAGGTGCTCACTTTTAGTTTGACCTCTAAATAAAGTGGTTTAGATAATCTGGATAAACTGTTGGCTTGTTTGCAGCCTGTCTGACAGGGTGGTAGTCACCATTGGGAACACAGAGGCCAATGTTTCAGGGCAGGTTTCACCGAGAGCCCAGCTCCAAATGCCCTGACCACACTCACACAGCTACACACACACCTGAAGCTGCCCAGTACAACCACAGTCTGACCTGCTGGTCACTGAGCAGCTCCACTGGAGCAGTTGGGGGTTTAAGGCCTTGCTCAAGGGCACCTCAGTGATGGTGATGAGGGCTTTGTCCTGCCTGTCCGACAGGTCTGAACTGATCGAACCAATGACCTTCTGGTCACAAGCCAGTTTCTCTAATCTTTAGGTCACCACTGCCTCTGGAGAATTTGCACATTCTGATGAGTACAATGTTAAAACTGACTGAGAAATAAGAACCAATTTGTTATAAACCAGAATGATCCTTTGCCACCTTCATTTTCACAGAGAACAGTTTTTGCTTTTCTCATGATAACAGAACAAGCCCAAGTTCCACATGTTGTTCTTGTGTGTTCCTACAGGGGCTCGGCACAGACCAGGGACTGAGTGAGATCTTGCGGAAGATGGGTGTAGGTGACGGCGAGGGCATCTCTTTCAAGCACTTCTGGAACTTAATCCAGTCAGTAGCCACCACGCAGCACGGCCTCCTCAGCGGCCAGAAGGGCTCCTCATGCAGCTGCATCCTCCTGTAAAGAGCAGGCTCTCAGCCCAACACATCAGCAAGCTGAGTTTCCACCCTGGAATTTAACTAAACAGAGTAACAATATGTACATCACTGTCCTCATCAGGTGTCAGACAGAATACAAAAGAAAGTGCAAAGTGTAGTCTGCACACAGCAAGCTGTTCCCACCAATTATGACAAAAACATTACAGGTTTCCACATCACGCTTCTGCCAGTATACTGCCCATCATCCTTTGCACCAGTTAAAGTTCAAATTAAGGCTAGTTTGCCTTTAAATTCTCACATTGTCCAAGTCTACATGTTGCTATATTTTTAGAATCAATAACTAGAATCAAACTACAATTTGAACTAGCTCACAATAAACTAATCATCCTCATACTCAGTATGTTATTTTATTTAACATACTGTACATGTTAATATTGGCTTATGTTCCTGTTACTGGACAGGACAGTCTGGCTAGCATGTTATTAGCCACAGAAGGTTAGCTGTCCTTTTTTGTTGTATTAGTTAAAGATAAACACCCTGATTTTGTTCTATCGCCACCAGATCCCAAAATTTCCTCCCAGATCAAACTCAAAACTGAGGTTTAAACATCACCTCTGAACTGGGAGGAGATTTTGGGAGTGGAGGTGCTGAGCGCATGTATCGGCATCACCTTCATACTCTAAAGGCTCCAGAGGCAGTATGCTTGAAACGCACTAGGTCGTAGGACGTGTCAGTATGCTTCAAAAGAGGTGCTTGTTGGATCTAGCAGTGTCTGACTGGTGCAAAAGGCGGTGGGCATTATCATAGTCATAGTCATTAACATAGTCGCTTTCCCTCATTTGCTCCAATATTCTCTTATGTTTCTTTTCCATGTATACTAGTGATTGATGGTGTCTTCAAATGGATCGTGTTTACTTCACTAATAATAGGAGAATGAACAGTCCACTGGTACTCAACTTCATGAGTACATTTTCTAATAGCTCAAAGCAGAGTGCTGACAGTTTTGAAAATTGTGTACTCCATCAAATGGAAGGATGGCCGTAAAATGGAGAAGATAAAACATTCACCGCTTTAGAAAAGGGAACAAGAACAAGGTCTTACAATGGTCATCTCTGCAGTTAACCACATGCATGCCAAGTCTGTAGTTTATATACAGTAATATAAGGAAAAAAATGCTAACTCATAAGTACCATTTGAAGGCACATCAGTATGAGAGCATGTATCAACTTTCAGAAGGTTTCAAACATTGAAATAGAATTCCTTTCTTCCTTGTGCAGAACTGACTCCAGTGTAAATTATTACAGCAATTCTCAATTCTTCAATTGTGTTCACAATGACAGTTTACACAGTAACTTCAAGTGTTAAACCTTAAGTATATGATAATAATCATCTCATCTCATTTGACCTCATGTGTCAGTAACAACACACAAATGTGTAGTTTGGATTCTCTCTAAATGTCAGTATGTTTGTCTTTGCCATCATCTGGAGAAACATCTCAAAATGTGTTCTTTATAGTCCCTTTATAAGTTTGTACTAGTAATGCTTTACCCCCTCTGATCCTGATCCTGAATTTTCTATGTATTTATGTTTTGTAATTCTCTGTATTCTGACCTGTGTGACACCATAAGAAAAATGATGTAATAAACATACAAAGAAATCACCAGTTCTGCATTTGTTATTGTTTCATAATTTATTGGTTTCATAAGAATGAAATCGCGTCACACAGTTTAAGAAGTTTATATGAAACTATGAAATATCTGCTGTAACTGTTGTTACACTTTATTGCTTTAATTTAGTACATTATCAAGATTATTTCCACTCTTCTTGCTATTAAAACACTATCAAATGTGTAGCTGTGCCAGCAAGCCGAAGCAGTAGAAGTAGAATATGCAGCGCTTTATTGCGGTGTCATATCAGCATCAAGCAGAACACAACATCTGTGTCAGACACATTCCACCAGCATTATGGATTTATATTCTCATTGAAAGAGGGAGTACATCCTCTCTTAAGTTTCTTTCCCACAGGTGTACCTCGAAAGTATTCCAGATAAGATGAGAACACGTACTTATTCATGACTTTGACCTTTCCAAAGATTTCCAGCTCTGTTTGCTCATCGTGGTCGACAGCATTCATTATCTGCTTCGATTGGATGTACAGGGCATTCTCCTTGGCAACAACTTGATCTAACCAAATCTGTCTATTGTGCGGTGCCATTTCATAGTTGTCAACAGTGCAACCATAGAATCCTCGTTGCAGATGTTCAGGCCAGGGTTGATCAGTCTCCATGGGGTGGTCAACTCCAACAAACGCTGTGCACAGGGGGCTGTCAGTCCCCCGTGAGCGGCCTACTTCACAACCTATGACACTCATGAGGAAAAGCGAGAAGGTTCTGAAGTTACGCACAGATGCTGAAAACACTGCTGCCATGAAGTAACGACCCCATCTCTCACAGTTGTAGTTACACTGCTGGAACTGGAAAGTCTGGCGACAGAAGTCATTGAATTTGGATGCTTTGAGACCCTGTCTCAGCTCCGGCAGGGAGGACTCACCCTGCTGCTCATTGAAATTCTGACGGAAATTTTCAATTTCTGCTTGATTGTCAGTGCTCATGTACTTGCCCACCAGACTTACACTAAGATTTTTCCCATGTACTTGGTAAATGCATTCATTGAGAACATAATAAAGGTCGGATGCAACTTCCTCTCTGGCATTGTATCGTATCTCCACAAGTAGATCCCGAATGTTACTGATATGCTTGAAGACAATGTTGTCTTCTTCCGGTCCTGGCTCTGTTAGCCAAATTGCTTTCAAGTGTCTCTGGTCGTGGCCTGGAACATAATTGGGAGCACGCCTTCTTTCATTCTCTTCAAAGAACAAGCTCCAAGTAAGCCCCTCCAGGCAATCAATAGAAGGGTACTTTTTGCGTAGCTCCGTTGGAACAAACATTTGAGGATGGCTTGGCCACTCCAATGTCTGGAGATACAAAACCTTTCCTTTATAATCAGGAGATACAGGCCCCGCACAGCCAAGTTCCACTTTTGTAAGCAGGTCACCTCTTTGGTCCAGTTCAGCAATGACTCTTCTGCTGTTGTCATGGGACCTCCAGACTCCCTCAATCCTAGTCATTATCTCTCCATCAGAACTAACAGACAGGAAGGAGTGGTGTAGGTGCAGCTTTGTTTCCACGCTGAGAGACCGGAGAACTTGTAGCAGCTGCAACATAAAGTGCAGGTGATTTCCAAGGCTGCAGCTGATGAGGCTGATGGTGCCAAGATGACCAGAGATGCTTTCAGTTTTTAAGGTTGACACAAATCTGGCAAGTTCCTCTGGGCCATAACCAGCTAGCTGGACTGTTCCATTGGTACCATTGCTGCCATGGCCAACCAGTATGACATCATGATTTCTTGTAGAAAAGAAATGGCTTCCCCTGAGAACATGCAGCACCCCCTGGTGGTACTTCAGCAAAGTTGATATAGTGCGATGCCTCTCAAACAGGTAAGTGGCTGACTCAATCACTGTAGGGTCTTCTTCCATGATAACTATTGTCTGGTGGCTGTATTTAGTATCACTTTCCCTAAGGGACATATGTTGTTGGTTAGACATCATTTCTGTCTGAGATGCGTCATTGTGGCTGAATCTAAAACCGTCCAAATGGGTCAAATAAACTGGGAAGGCGTCCTTAACGAGACAAGTACCTCCGACACAAGCAGGTACTGTCTGATTTATGGAACACGGTGCATGACACGGTGTCTTTAACATGGATAAAATCCAAGGTTCTGTAAACCACAAACCTACACTAGTATTGAGAGCACTCATTTGTTTGCACTTAGTGTCTCTGCACAGATCAGTTGGCCACTTTCCAGCGTCTTCAGGATCAGCATACAGTGGATCAAACCTTGGTGGCGTCATCTGAGGATATGCCCTGGAGATAGATAAGTGAATATTTCACTCATTATTATTCATTATTCAAAAGAATAATAATGAATAATGAGCCAGTGGATCAAATACTCACACTGACTGAATATAGTACTGAATGTTTCACTTGAGTAAATTAGAAAAGGCTGCATTCATCCAAAGGGCCTTACAGTTTTGCCTCTCATTCACCCATTCACAAATACACTGATGGCAGTGAGCTATCATGCAAGATGCTGGCCTATGGGTTCCAGTGTCTTGCCCAAGGACACTTCAACATGTGGGCAGGAGAAGCTGGCCAACCGCCAACCCTGTGATCAGTTGACAGCGACAGCCGCCCTGTAACATTGCAACATTGTAATATGCTCTTTGATAAGCACACTGTTCCTGTTTGACTGTGTTGATATTTCAGTGACAGTGCCATTTGAGTTAATAGTGTTGATGAGAGGGTTTGAACACTTTCACGCTGAGTGCTGTTCTTTGTTGGCAAGTGACTTAGATAGATTTGTATCAAGTAAAAAGAATGTACAGTGGAATGAATTGTAAGTAGTATGTACAGTGTTAAAAGGAGCCACTTACAGGTCCCATCATGACCTCCCTTTCCCCCTTTTTCAAGACTCAAGGCTGAGCAAGACTATGGGTTTACAGCCATGCTAGTGGCTCTCTGAGGCTTTGCTTAGACACAGCGGTGCTTTGAGCTAAACATCAGCATGCTAACATGCTCAGTCTAAAAGTTTAGCAGTTAGTGTTCCCCATGCTCACCATCTCACCATTCGATTTTCCAAAGTATTGGCAAATGGAAATTTTGACCTGATGATGGCAATAGATGAAAAGTTCATCCTGGGGGGAACATGATGTACCAACTTTCATGACAATTCATCCCATAGTTGATGAGATGTCTGGACTGGCTAACACCAACAGTTAAGCAACACACAAAAAACAGGGCCCTGATATGTGCCTGATATGACTTTAGATATAGTGTCCTATTAACTCTCATAGTTACTGATAAAAAAATGTGTTCTTTATTCTCTCTTTACTCTAAAATTGAATTAGTATTGACAGTTTTTTAGTATATATCAAACACATTAACGCAATGGTCCATTTTACAGCCATTTCCCATCAGAGGTCATCTGACCTGGGGTGGCACCTGGGGGGGGGGGCACTCAGATTTCTAAACTGTGATTGGCTATCTGTTAAGTCAGAGGCGGGACCTTAGTTCATATTTTGTTGTTGATTTGTAGATTTGAAGTTTTGCACAATTTTGTACAATATTTTGTCCACACAGGCTTATTTATTCTAATTTTGTTGGTACTTTATACTTTGACTGTACTTTTGAATGTGCATTGTTTTCTTTGTATGTAGCCTACTTTTGGAGGTACAATTTCTATTTGAAGACTTAAAGAATGAAGTATGGAAGCTTTATATTACAGTTATATGGTGCCACCCTGTTGTGTTGTCAGTGGTAGATCTATTTATCTTTTCAATTCAAATTTGAAACACAGGAATGTAATAAACTGTACAATACACTAACAGTTGGTAATTAAAGCAGATAGTAGTAGCAGAGTATGTGTGTGTGTGCGCATGCACACACTTCATGCCACCCCTATATAGTCAAAACAGTGTGGACACACCACTGGACAGGTTTATCACATAAAAGCAGTAGTCTATTGCATCATGTGATGTCTCACCTGTTTCCTAGATTCAAGCCGAATGGAGTCCTCTGTACAGTCCTCTGAACAGTCCAATCTGTAATGACAAAAAAAGCTAATAGATAAAACCTAATGTCTGATGGTCGGTCCACTGGTTTTCAGGCAGTTAGTGTAAAATGCTGCTCATCTGATGATCAAAACAATCATTAGTTCTGCCTACATATGCTCCACTGATGCATTGTAGCTCAAAACAACCCAATGTTATTTTACTTGGTATGTCTACAGCTCACTTAATATGGATCTATTACCATTATAAATGTGACTCATTTGGTTTTCACTCTTTTACTTAATAACTGATAGAAGGATGGGTACAGCAAAGTTTAAAAGTTAAGTAGTTACAGTATAATTAATTAAATAAAGTATAGTGTAATTATGTTTCACTTGCAACATTTTTTTTGTCACTTGTCTTTTTGTCCTAAAAGGAAAATGACACAAGGAGAGATATTAAAACAGCAGCACATGTCTATTTTAAAACTAAAGCATATTTTAAAAAGTGTGGTGATCTTACCAGCATTCATTCCTGCTGCCAAAGACAGCTGAACGATAATAAGACAAACTCCACAGGGTTTCAACATGACTGGAGGTTCTCTGCAGAGCAACTGAAGTGAAGATCACTGTGAATTCACCAGCCAGAGGAGCATCATATTTCAATCCACATTTGGTTAGATAAGAATGGAAATGGCAAAATGAGGTTTATGACTGCACAGTTCATCAGTTAAACATTACAAACCTGCAGGCTATGGACATTTTGATCACTCTGTGTGACTGCTTCAATTTAGGTTCACTTCACAGTTTAAAACATGTAGATTTGCATGCTTCTTGTTACAGCATACACTGTTGATACTGGTAGTGCCACAGTTATTTGAGCACTGTTATTATTGTGCTGTTATATTATAATTATATTCCATGTTTATGATAGTATTCCCTTCAATTTCTATTTCAATATTACATAAACTTCATATTTATATGTATTATTTACTGTATAGTGTGTGTATATTACATATACATACACATATTCAGTTGTTGCACACACTGAATTGCCTCTAAACTGATCAGTAACCCTTACTTCATAGGAATACCTGCTGCCTTCAGAGCTTCATAACATCATTCTGAAACCTGTTAGTGATGTCACTGCCATATTTTTTTAGTCAGTGGTCTCATACAGCCACCATGATGCAGATGACAGACAGCATCATACTTGTCTTATGATATGCTCCTTGCTCAACATCAACTTGTGTGCCAGCAGCTTCATGTTTGACACTGGGAGGCATACAGCCTGTTACCACATGGCTGTTTCCAGGTCACTGCTAATCCCCTCAAATCTTCTTTTCTTCTCATTAGCCATCTTACCCACTCCTTTCCCTGCTGTACTCACGATGAAGCCTGTCTATGACTAATTCTGTAGAGGTCTAATTTTGCACGCCATAGATTGAAACTAAGTTTTCTACTGGAATTACTGCTGGATTGTAATCTGTAACGGTGTGACATGACAGGCAAAACAGACATTTTGATTAACATTAACAGGAACTCCAAGATGAAGCTGGATTGAGAATAAAAAGAGGTGGCTTTAAGAAGAGCCAAGAATGGACCGTCTCTACGAGCAAAATCCTCCGTGTGCATAAAGTTGTTGTCATGTCAAAATGGTTTGACCAGTTCTGCAGCAACAGCTGGTTTGTATGGGGAGTCTGAGCAGATGAAATAACCTGGTGGGACAGACTGTGGAGCCAAACATCTGAAGAGTCTTCAGCAAAATATCAAGACGGAAATCAAGGAAAACAACAAGATACCCAACAGGTACATACACAGATTACACACTGTAGACCAAAGTCAATTGGTTTTGATCCTTGAAACTACCATTTCCATCTTTAAAAACACGTTCCTCGCTGTATTATAGTATTCCATATATTGTGCCAATACCTCATTGCAGCTAATACATACAGTCTTGTTATCTGTGGGTTTGTGTCCACACAAAATGAATTTGTAATGAGGACCACTGTTGGGTTGAACAGATAAAACTGCAGGATTTGTTGATCATACAGGTTTTATTATGCATTATTGATGCATGCACAACCAGAGCTGGACTTACCTTCACTAGCATCTAGTACTACATTTAGTATTGCACTTTCATAAAGTTGACAGACTTGCAAAAGACATATGACATATTAGAGTGGTCAAACTTTGCGCAGCAGAGGCTCTTTCATTAGACCCTCACCCACACTCAACTCCATACCTCCAGTATGTAAAAACACCTGAGGACTCCAGGGTTATTTTCCCAGACTTGACAAAGCCCCTCCAGAGCCACAGAAGATCCCAAATCACTTTGCCGATTCGAGGTTCAAAAATTCGTAGTCACTGACTATGACGTTCTTTCACTTTTGTCCCATCACCGTTCAAATGCACTTTGGTACTGCCACAGCCCTGAGTGAGGTAGACAAAGACCACACAAGATTTAAAGTAATTTAAACAATATTTTATTTGAAACCAAAACCAAGTGTAAGTGAAAGCATCACTGTTGGTACAGCCGCAACATTCAGTTCTGTCTGTCTTCCGTGGTATGTTCAGTCTGACAGACTTTGACAGAAAGATTTTGGTATGTTTTCGTCTTCTAACAACCAACCATTTAGCCTCAGTAGCTCAATTTGCCATCATGACCACTCAGAGTGAGGGGGACCCCTGCACTAACCTGACCCATTACTGCCACTTTATTCAGCAATCTGACCACAGTCAGCGATTCTGACCATCATTTCTAAAACAAGTATGTCATTCTTATAAGATATGTCAGCTATGTGTCCTTTCTTTCTGTCTAAGCAGGCATATTTCTTAACAAGGCAAATGAAAATATCAACACTCATCACTCCTCATAGAACAATTATCATTGCAAACTAAGCCTCTAAGGCAGAGGGTGGCAAATCGTGGCTTGTGGGCCAAATCTGGCCCTTAACGAAAATGATTTGGCCAATACATTAAATGTAAAAAACCAGGAAAACTGACTCAAAAGGTGCCCATGGCTGAACCTTCTTCTTTTCTAACAGTTACTCTTCTCATCGTTATCATAGTTTCAGTAAGTATTCAAGTGATATATTTAGGTTGAAGTTAAGATACTTGAGAACAAGATGGTTTTGTACAACCAATGAACTTGGGCATCCATCTAAAATCGTGAATGATCCAAATTTGAACTGTTAGGTCAAATGTATAGTGTGGTGTGTACAGTTTGAATGTGTTGGCTCTGTACTCCAGCATACTGCATCATGTGAAACAATAACTTTGAGGTTAAGTGCCATTTTAATGTGTTTACATCCATAGCCCATGTATAGTGCTGGATGTTGCCCTTTTGACACAAAGTCCCAAAATATCTTGGATAAATGAAAATAAATGCCAGTGATGCCATCATATTAAGTATGTGGTTGCAAACCTGTCCTCATTGCAGTGTACGTTCCTCTGCATTGTCTGAAAACTAGAGGACTATGTAAAAAAAGGCTACAATTCCCACACTCGCCATTCAATGTGGACGTGAATGCCTGACAACCTTAAAACTAGAATTCAGTATTCACTTCACAGTTAAAGCAATGAAGCAATGAGAAGATATGAGCATAAACTTTCATTCTTGACCTTAGAAACAGTAGTTTGACAAAATGATCTTAACTCAAAGTCCACTTACTATCTTTTTCAGGACTTTCTGCTACTGCTCAACTGAGAGATGAAAGCTCTGGAAAAAAAAACAGTAAGTGGACCTTGAGTTTAATATTTGTCGAAGGAATATTGTCACCGTCCCAACACTGGACTACACAGTTTAAAAGAGAGAGGAGACTTATTGTTGACTACTCCCTGTATAACAGGCATGGCATCTATAAAATGTGATGCATTGCATTGTGGGATTGTCAGCAGAAAGTTGTGTACATGCCCTGAACACTACTATTTTTTGGGTGTTGCATTGTTGGAATGTTTAAGAGCACTAAATATAATATATTTATATATAACATAAATGTAACACTCTGAATTTACACACTCAAATAGTAAGTTTGTTATCACTGCTCAGTATTTTTCAGACAGCACATCCTTTTCCAGCTGAATGCGGGCCAGTTTCGATCAATGGAAGGCTGGATGCAGGAAGTGAGACACTTCTTTGACTGATGCTGGCTGAGCAGCTTTCGCTGAGTAAGTGGGCAGCCAGCAAATGAATACACCTAGGGGGCCAAACACGTGCGGCGTGGGGCCTGAGGAATTCTTGACACCGGCCCTGCTGTCAGAGGCTGTGATGTGTGTGGCTGCCCTCTAGGGGGAGGCTGGAGCCTGCTCGGCCTTCAGATGGGAGGAGGCTCTGAGGCTTTATTGTGATAGTAAAGGCTGAACCACGGTCAGCGTTTTCCCTCACCGGGTCACGTTTCTTCTGTCCACTTTCACCGGTGCAAAGATAGTTGGGCAGAAAACTGCGGGTTTCCTTGTGGAGCGTGAAAAGAAGAACGGAGCGGAAACGACGCGAGGAAGGAAACCATCCGCAGAGATGTAAGATTACTTTAACTGTCATACACTTTCTACATCAGTTGGATGAGTGTTGTTGGTGTCTAAGATGTACAAAAATGACGGCTCGTTTTAGTTTTGCGGCGTCCTGTTGCACAACCGAGAAAAATGACTCCTTGTGGGTACGAGCTCCATCATGGTGAAGCAACAGTTCAACAGTACAGCACAAAACAGAGCAGCACGTCTCTGTAATGTCAGCACATGTGTTGTAATAGTGTTCGCAGCACGATTTGAGCCAGACTGTTGAGCTGAACTTCGGGTACCACGTGTTTCATCAGCATTTACGTCCTTTATAGATAACAGTTAGCTCCCTGAATCCTGGTGCTGCTGACTTTCAGCCTGAACACAACACACACATTAATGTGTGCGCGGTTTTGTGCTCAGGCAGCCACCTCACAGCAGACCTACACACGGCACCACAACAAGTGTCCAGCGAGACATGACATAGAGCTAAACAAAGACAACAAAGCTAAAGCTAAGTAATACACGTATGTTAACCTGACCATGTTTGTTGCTGATGTTGTTGTTAGTGCTGATGGTGTAGTGGTGATTGTGTAGTTAGTGATGAAGATGTAGCTAGTGGTGATGT
>NTHP01000258.1:472512-508057 GCA_003416845.1 Oplegnathus fasciatus | reverse complement strand
TGATGTTGTAGTTAGTGGTGATGATGTAGTTAGTGATGATGTTGTAGTTAGTGGTGATAATGTAGTCTGGATTGATGTTGTACCTTGTGATGATGTTGTAATTAGTGGTGATGTTGTAGTTAGTGATGATGATGTAGTTAGTGGTGATGGTGATGTCGTAGTTAGTGATGATGATGATGTAGTTAGTGGTGATGTTGTAGTTGGTGGTGATGATGTAGTTAGTGGTGATGGTGATGTCGTAGTTAGTGATGATGATGATGTAGTTAGTGGTGATGTTGTAGTTAGTAGTGATGATGTAGTTAATGGTGATGGTGTAGTTAGTGGTGGTGTAGTTAGTGGTGATGTTGTAGTTAGTGATGATGTTGTAGTTAGTGATGATGTTGTAGTTAGTGATGATGTTGTAGTTAGTGATGATGTTGTAGTTCGTGGTGATGATGTAGTTAGTGGTGATGGTGATGTCGTAGTTAGTGATGATGATGATGTAGTTAGTGGTGATGTTGTAGTTGGTGGTGATGATGTAGTTGGTGATGATGATGTAGTTAATGGTGATGGTGTAGTTAGTGGTGGTGTAGTTAGTGATGATGTTGTAGTTAGTGATGATGTTGCAGTTAGTGATGATGTTGCAGTTAGTGGTGATGATGTAGTTAGTGATGATGTTGTAGTTAGTGGTGATGATGTAGGTAGCGGGGATGTTGTAGTTAGTGCTGATGTTGTAGTTAGCGCTGATGGTGTAGTTGGCGTGATGGTATAGTTAGTGGTGGTGTTGTAGTTAGTGATGATGGTGTAGTTAGTGGCAATGGTGTATTTGACGGTGATGGTGTAGTTGGTGGTGATGGTGTAGTTAACTAAGTGACTGACTGATTGGGGTACATGAGACCCATGAATATTCACTGTCAGCTGCTAAATAGCTAAATGATGCTGCTGACAGTTAGTGATGATAGCTAGCTTGAGTGGGAGTACAGTCATACAGTACAGCAGCATCAGACTGCTGTCTCCAACTAAACCTCAGCCTGGATCAAACAGTTGGCTTTGAACAGGTTGGTTATTTACAGACAACACTTAGCATAACGCTAGCTGCTGATTCAGTCATATATGCATAGATGTCTGGATAAGCAATATCTGGCCACTGTGTTGGCTTATTGATCCACTTGGACGGGGCATGATGGCTGACCGATCAACCTTGATTTATTAAGGTATCGCGAACGCTCAGGGCCCCGTTCTTGGTACGTGGATAACCGAGTTATCCAGATTAGAATGTTGACGACTTGACATCAGTCTGGATTCTTTGGTTCTTCAAAGCTGGTTTAAAATGAATCTGGAACTGTTGTCAGAGCAACAAGTCCTTAAGCCTAAACCTGAGGAAGTGCAGCTTATTGAGAATTAGCTGGATCGGGACAAAGACATTTTAGGGTGAACCCCAAACATGAAGTCACTTTGAAATACAAGTGGCTTTCTTTCTAAATTTATAATGAAAAACTAAAGACAGATATGTATAAAACAAAGCTTTGTTTAACACGAAATTAATGCATACAGACGTGTCTTAATTGTAATCCAAACGAATGTCAAACTGCATTGACATCTATCACAGCCATGATGTTTTGTGAAGTACCCGTATGTGCCGGTCTGGTCTATTGGTGGATCGAGTAATGGAGTTTCCCATTGGTCGTTGCTCTTTCAAAATGAATATGCGCAATTAGTCCTGAATTATGTCCTCAGGAGGCTTATACAGCAAGGCACGAACCGTCCTCAAAATGTCCTCTGGAGGCTTTTAAGGTTTGTTGCTTGCGTGGGCCTCCACAGATGGTGTGTGAGGTGCGAGCGTGCACAGAGGAGTTTAAGCTAAGTTTATACTCGACGCAATGTCCCCGGGCACAAGGGTGCTTACGCCAAAAATTACATCATCACATTTCTTGCATTGAGCACTAAGGCAATTAGGAAGTAATGTAATGAATTAGTTTTTACTATTGATATATCTCAAGGATTTTAAATAGTTGACTATCCATTGCAGTATTCTCCAAAACACCAGGGGGCGCACAAACAAAACATTCTGTGAAGAAGCAAGAAGTCAGCAAGTGTTACTGGAAGAAAGCATAGACGAAGTATGGCTGCACTCTCTGCTGTACAGCTCCTCAATGACGAGGAAGAATTGTAATGTAAACTCATATCTATTCATGGACATACTTTATCGCAGTTATACAATGTAAAGAAAGAAGTCAAGTATTTGGAACAACATATGTATTCTAATGAAACAAAGGTTGAATATCCTGTAACAATTTGAATCTGCTGGACAAATATTATTTACTCAAATACTCAAAGATTTTTAAGATGTCCTCCTGTTTCTGAAGCATTTAAAAACTTTTTTTTAAATCCATGAGACATATTTATAGTAAAAATTAATTCATTACATTACTTCTTAATTGAAGTTTGTTTTTATCAGTATTTGTAGCAGTTATGCCTAGGCTTTGACCTAGTCTTGTTTTTACAACACACAAGATGCTGATAGACAACTAATGGCTTTAGCTAACATAATACGTAGTCCGAAATGAGGTTTGTAAAAGTTTGTGTGAAGAAATGTGCTCAACTGGGGGAGCACAGAATGTATAACCCACCCGAGGATCACTGGGGCTAGAAGCCATGATTGGAGTAATACTCTGAAATGAAGACTTCTTACTCAGAGATAATAACCGTCTGTTGCCAATGTGGCTGATGCCCAGAAGCCTTCTTTCACCTATATTTCTGTGTCTGTCTGTCTGTCTGTCTGTCTGTCTGTGTGCCTGTCTCAGACCCAGTGATGGTGTGCTATAGAAACCAGATTATGTGGCTTCAGCTACGATCTCCACCCCTCCTAACAAGTCTTGGACGCTCTGGATGAACATTAGACCCAGTGCTTGCTCTCTGACCTTAAATGTAATTAAGGGGAGACTCCCTCATTCCTGCTGTAATGGAGAATCACAGCCTGCTGTCCCTCACTGTGGCTTTGCTGGGTTTTCTGAGCCCATGTATAACAAGACTGACTCCCAGAGTCTCCTTCCCTATGGGTAAGTAAAGACTTTAAGGATCACTCTCATTTTGTTTTCTTTCATCCTGTTGGTAAAATAAAAGTACTTCAAGGTAGCAATCTGGCAGTTAAAGATGAGAGGAAGAAGCAGTGGCATGTACAGACTGTTTTTGACTGGGGTGGCCCAAGTGGGGCACTGGCTTATGCAGGAGTGTCATGAAGTATGTACACACACACACACACACACACACACACACACACACACACACATATACATACGGAATAACATTAAATTACCATTTCTGTCTCCACTACTCCACTACTACTGTCTGCTTACAGTAATACATTACTGTATTGTACAGTTTCTTACATTCCTGTGTTTGAATTGAATTGATTCAGACCTACCAATGACAACACAACAGAGTGGCATCTGTGTAAGCCTGTGTGAACAAAATATTGTGCAAAATTGTGCAAAACTTCATATCTACAATTCAACAACAAAATATGAACCAAGGTCCCGCCTCTGACCGGGCAAGATAGACAGTCATAGTTTAGGATAATGGGGGTGGCCAATCAGATTTCAGGCGTGGCCTGTGCCACCCCAAGCCACTCCCTGGACATGCCCCTGAGAAGAAGACAGAAAGCCATTATTAACTATGGAGGTTTCAAAAATTAGGGTCAGATGTTTTATGAGGTGCATTGTGTGTTGTTTTGTTGTTTTTAGACTAACTAGCAGTATGCATAAAAAGGGACTGTGTTTGTGTGGCCTTGTTGATAAAGGTACAGGTGAGCAGATGAAAAATGAATCAGGAAGTCTGCTTTGAAGGCTTATAAGACACTGATACATGACTGTGACATAAACTGGGACAAGATATTCAGGGCTGTTTGACATCTGATCACTTAATGCCCTGTGCAAATTAGCAGATTGCAGCCTGTGTACATCTGGATGCTTTTAATTGTCTGTGGTAATTGAATGAAGGGCCTAATCCCAGTGTTAACTGCTGTGAAACAACAGGTAGTCCTGGGAGACAACTCACCCGCTTCAGTAGCCATGATGTCAGCAACACCACCACACTCCTGCTTAGTGAGGATGGAGACATGCTGTATGTAGGAGCCCGGGATGCTGTGTTAGCACTGGATGTTAGCCACAAGGACGCTATCATACTGAGGCGCAAGGTGGGTGAATGACCGCTGATTGAGTTGCAGGTCCAACCTGAATTGAGAGAGTCATCAGTACTTAAGCTACTAATCACTGTCCCTACATTTTGATTTATGGAACTCAAAAACAAACTAGAAAATACACTCACTCATGCTGAAATTTACAGGTGTTCACAGTTTACAGTGCAAACAAAGGGAGTGGCAGCGGTAGCCACTTGCTGTCTGAACGCAGCTTAAGAGGTGAAAGCAGCTGAAATGTCAGCTGAAGAGTAAGAGCTGAAAGCAGCTGAAGAGTAAGAGTTGAAAGCAGCTGAAGACTAAGAGCTAAAAGCAGCTGAAGTGTCAGCTGAAGAGTAAGAGTTGAAAGCAGCTGAAGTGTTTTCGAATAAAAAGTTTAACAATAAAAAAAGTTCAAGTGTCAGTTGATCTATAATGGGTGAAAGCAATTGCATTGTCAATTCAAGTATAAGTTAATGAAGCAATTAAATGGCTGTCCTGTTTCTGAGGACAGGTTTTTATTCTAAAACACAAATTGTACATGAAGTATGAAAACTGTAAGAGAAGGAAGAGCTCAATGAAAAATGTTTTTGATGCGCCAAACAATCACACATGTTTATAGTGCAATGAAATGTAATATGAAATGTAGCTGGCAGTTCAGCTTCAGTTCAACAAAAAAAGCAGAGAAGAGTGTGTGGGAGTACGGAGCTTTTTGAACTGAAATGATTGGGAAACATGTTTTCAATGACTCTTCTGCCTTTACGAGAATAATGAAACGATGTTAACATTATGAGAACAGTGCAGCCATGGTAACATTCCCTCAGACAAAATAAAAACATGTTGCACAGATAAAGTGGGTAGCATCCCTTTCAATATGATTTCACAGCAATTTCAAAAATAGATCAACAAAATCAAGAACTGCCACATTACCTGCCAAACACACACACACACACACACACACACACACACACACACACACACACACACAATAACTATAGCTTGGTAATGGAAAATGTTAAGATGTGTGTGTTTTGAAGTTTTCATTGTTTAGCTGCAGCTTGTGGGTGTAAATCTCAGCTGCTCTGATGAATTTGACTCTCTTCTCTTTCAGTTGGACTGGAGCCCCTCAGAGAAAGACCTTGAACAATGTTCCATGAAAGGCAAGAAAATGGCAAGTAGTTGATTTGTACAGATGAACTTAATGTGCCTATTGCATATCTGTGTTCTGTAAATATTAGTATTGAATCCAAAGGTCCTGCTTTAGGCACACACTGCTTGCTGTATGTTTTGGTTTTACAGAAACATCTAACTTGATGTCCTTTGTGTGGTTTTTCTAGACAGACTGTCCCAATTTCATTCGAGTACTGCAGTTTTTGAACACCACACACATCTATGCCTGTGGAACGTTTGCCTTCAGTCCACGCTGCACCTACATTGTAAGTTTGTTTACACAGACCTTTAAACTGATTGGTTTGTTTAACATGGTGACAGTATGATAACGCTCACTGTGGAAAAATAACCAGATTTTCTTTAAGGGTTCAAGGGTTCATTTAAAGCACCAGCGTGTAGGATTTGGGCATCTAACGGTGAGGTTGCAGATTGCAACCAACTGAATACCCCTCCCTTCGCCCCTCCCTTTCCAAGCTTGTAGGAGAACCTTCGGCGGCTGCCACCTCAACGTAAAAATGCGAAAGGCCTTCTCTATAGCCAGCGTTTGGCTTGTCCGTTCTGGGCTACTGTAGAAACATGGTGATGCAGCATGGCAGGCTCTGTGAAAGAGGACCTGCTCCCTATGTAGATATGAAGGGCTCATTCTAAGCTAAAGAAAACTCAATAATTCTTTGTCTCAGGTGATTATACACAGAATTATGAAATTATATTCTATTTCTGCCAATAGATACTGCTAAATATTACACACTGGTCCTTTAATGGTCATTTTACAACACAAGGTTGTATGATGAAATTTACGTTTGTAGCGGCTTTTTGCTACACATTCACAAAAAAAAACACAGAACAAAACAGGACAAAATAGGGTGTGGGGGATGACTTTGAAAGTTTCACAGCCTGAGAAAGAAGCTGCTCTGGAGTCTGGTGGTATGACAACAGATACTTCTGTATCACTTGCCAGACGGCATCAGGGTGAACAGGCTGTTGCTGGGGTGGGAACTGTCTTCCAGTATCCTTCGGGCTCTGCGCAGGGACCTCACCTCACTGATATCACTGATGCTCGGTAGATGGGGACCAGTGATGTTCTGGGTGGTTTTCATCACCCGCTGCAGAGCCCTGGTGTCCTGGGCCATGCACAAACCATGCCAGTTTGTAATGTTGCCAGTCAGGATGGTTTCTATTGCTCCTCTGTAAATGTTAACAAGAACTTGGCATGGGAATTTTGCTTTCTTAAGTTTACTTAAAGCAGCTCTGTGGAACTTTTCATTTTGTGTTGATTTTGGCGGTCCCTGTGGACAAAGGCAGTAATGTTTCTCCTAACGTTAGGTTAACGTTACGTTAAGTAGAAGGTTGCATTTTTTTTAAGATTATTTTTTGGGCATTTTTTTTGCCTTTATTGGATAGTGACAGTGGAGAGGCAGACAGGAAACGGGGGAGAGAGAGAGAGGTGTATGACATGCAACAAAGGTCGCTAGTCAGAATCGAACCGGTGGCCATGTGGCATGCGCTGTAACCATTCGGCTACCAAGGAGCTCCACAGAAGGTTGCATTTGGTTGTCCCAAGATCAAGGTTGAAGCATAGAGGAGATCACGCCTTTGCAGTCATAGCCCCCAAAATCTGGAACAAGTTTCCTCTGCATGTTACGCTACCCGTTTTTAAAACCCACATTTCTATTCCCTGGCTTTTAATTCAGTATGAGAGTTGCCTTTCTTTTTCATCTGGTCTCATTGATCTTATTATGTTATTGTCTTTCTGTCTTTTAAACTTGTCTTTGTGTTTTTATTGTGCTGTTTTATGGGTTTTTGCTATTCCGGATTGTACAGCACTTTGGTCAGCTGCTGTTGTTTTTAAATGTTTTTAAATAGTTCGATATCAGCTTGACTTTTTCCTCGTTTCTGTCCAGAACTCAGAGACGTTAACAATGAGCCTCAAGCCTGATGAAGGAAGAGGTCGCTGCCCCTATGACCCCTACCAACGCAACTCTGCTATCATCGTAGGTAAGGAAATGATGCCGCAGCTGCTGGAGTAAATTATTCTCATTATTCTCAGTTAACCTACTCAGCTGTTGCTGACTTGCTCAACTAGCAGGTGAATAGTACAAATTGTGTGACTGTCTTGTAACAATAGCCTTAATTTGGTACATGCTACAAAACACCTTACAAGGACGGGACTGGACTCGTTACAGTAAAGTAGCCTGAGTAAATAAAGCATCCCTTATTTCTCCCAAACCCTGTAAAAAGTTCATTCAGTCCGTATACAAAGCTCCAGCAACCGCAACCGTGGCTGTCCACACAAAGGCAATTAACCCTAGAAAAGTCACTCACGCACAAATGTTCTTGATAATGTTCAAAATAACCAGAGGTGGAAGTAACGAATTACAAGTACTCATGTTACTGTAATTGAGTAGCTTTTTCGTGTACTTGTACTTTTTTGAGTATTTTTCAAAGTCAGTAATTTTACTTTTACTTAAGTATGTTTTAAAAGAAGTAAAGTACTTCACTACATTTGTGCATCCGTCTGTTACTGAGTAAGATATTTATTTATTTTTGCTTTAAATGAAATAAACGGATATTGCGAGCTAGAAAAAAACTGACTTTGACCAGACGCCAATCAACACAACGGGGAAACACAAAGCTGTGGTGCACGTGTGTGCGCGTGTGGTTAGTCAAAAGGGAGATGTTTTATACTGTTAAATGGGTTATGTTATGTGTTATATGAGGTAGTTTGTATTCGTACAAATCAGGAGGCGATTATATAAGGTTAGTTACGTTTTTTGTTTAACCAGAAACAGCCGTTAGAGCGCTCTCTTCAAAGCAACCAGACTCCATTAACAAAAACAGTAATTTTACCTTGCAGAACATGGGAGTTGCTGGTCTACCGCTGCCTTGTTTCACGTCAAAACACACATTAGTTCTGATCTGAACTAACCCTTTAAAACACCACACTATAACACAAACAAACTAACTGACAGAGGCAGTGGTAGACCGTCAGCAACTCCTGTGTTCTGCGAGGTAAAATTACTGTTTTTGTCAATGAAGTCTGGTGGCTCTGAAGAGAGCGATATATCTGCTGTTTCTGGTTAAACAAAGGATCTTACTCTTTAACAAAAGGTCTATCTCTAGTCATTTTGACACACAGGGCCCAGGTTTAAAAATAAGTGGGAGCTGAGGGCTACAGATCATAGAATAAGCTTTCATAACGCTGTGTTTTATGAAGCCATTCATGACATTAGCTGGAACACCTATTACTCTTTACATAAACCTTTACATTGTTCTGTTCACAGAGGAAACATACATAAAAGAAAAGATTTGTTTATTATAAAAATCAACAGGGGGAAAGTAACTTTTATCTTGAGTACTTTTTAAGTGAGCTACTTTTTACTTTTACTTGAGTCATTTTTTTACACAAGTACTTTTACTTGGGTACAGTTTCGGTCAAGTGACAGTACTTCTACTTGAGTAGGATATTTCAGTACTCTTTACACCTCTAAAAATAACATTTCAAAAAGAAAAAGATCAGGTGAGACTCTGTGGTCTTACTTCCACTGCAGGAGACAGATCCGCAGAACTGTTTTTAATTTAGGGTTTTTTTTATACCTGCTAGTTAAGTAATTAATTAATTTACAGTTTCCAGAAACTGTATGAAGTGAACATGAATTGTGTAAAAGTTTTTAAAAATAAAATATATTTTCCCTGTGAAATAAGCACTTGGCCTGTTTTGAGTCAAAACTGGTCACTGGTGCTTATTTCGCAGAATCGGAATCGAGAATCGTTAAGAACCGGAATCGATAAGCAGATACTGTGGACCCAACCCTATAGTTATGTTTCTGTGATTTCTGGCATAACTGTAGGACACTCTAGCATCAGCTGTGCTCATTCGTCAGATGTTTTGGAAGTCAAGACGTGACATGGTCCAGAGAGTCAGCTCAAAGAATAGGTGTCCCGTTAATTTGAAATGATCGTGTTATCTCAGGATAAGCCATTTTATCTTGTTATCTTCAGAAAACAAAATGTTTTTAATGGGAGCACAATATAGCACTGCTATAAAATAATGAACCTCGTATTATGAGGCGAAAACTTTTTTTTTCTTTATTCAAGGATAAAGGGTCACATCACAAATGGTTAACTTGAGGCTTGTGTGGCAGCTGACTTGTTTGATAAAGGCAACCTACCAGATATCCATACACTCTTATAACGTCTAAATGTGCTTCATACTGCTTGGTGATAAAACAGTGAAAAAAGTTAAATGTGCCAACAGACGAACACCCACAAAAAAGTCTGAGTTAAAGCTAAACTGAACAGAAACGTCTTGAGTTGTATTAAGATGATGTGGGTGCAAACCTCAACTCAACAGGCAGCCTCTTCGTTCTTTAGGTAAGTAAACATGGATGGCCATGTACAGTAATTGCACCTGATTTACTAAGGAAGCAGCTCAGTACACAGTCAGAGCCTGGACTGTCCTGAAGACCCATTATGCATGCTCAGAAGGTGCAGTTCAGTAATGAGAGTTTTCTGAGATCACTAAACTGAACAGAAATGATGCTGCCTTTGTCCAAAAAATATGTTTTGACTGCAGGTCACCTTTATGCCTAATTATAAATGCATTAGACGTCATGAAATTTAAATTAGATTTAAAAATGAGGAATGACACAACAAAATGCAGTAAAGCATTTGATGGAAGCTGATGGAGGAAACAGTTGAAGTGCAAAGTGCTCATGTTATCAGGGGAACATGAAATGTGGACTTGTGTGTCGTCTGTATATCTAAAACAGGTTTTAACTAACTCATTTCAGTTTTGCAGATGGATTTAAACCTTTGGAGAATGTTGTCATGCAGAGCTCACCCAACTGTCAACCCTGTCAACTAAATGGTTCATTTTAAAGGGTCGTGGCTTGTTCATTTTTGTCATATTCACTTGCTTTTCAGTATTGTGTTAAGTATTCTTATGTTGCTCAGATGGAGAGCTTTATACCGGGACGGTGGCAGATTACAGGGGGAACCGGCCAGTCATCTCCCGGCACCTCAGTGAGGGCAGGCGTGTTGACCTGAAGTTGGATGATACATTAGGATGGCTTGAGGGTGAGTGTGTTTCTCTCAAAATGAATCTCAAAACATGTGGTCTTCATAGCACTTGTGAATAGAGTTTTATTAATGATTACACATGTTGAGTGTACAATCTGGATTTTTGTGTGCACTCAGTTCTAACCGTTTACAGTGCTCTCACAATGTTCTCCAGCTGTTTTGGCAGTTGTTCAGCACTTCAGAATGTGAGAGCTCTGGCTGGCCTGCCAGTACTCCAAAGGCACAGATCACAGGGTCACACTGCACATCAAAGCCATTTAGATTTTACTCTGTTGTTGATTGAAGTTAGCATCTGAGGGACACAAACTGCCAAAACTGAGAGAATAAAACAAAACAAAAACAGGAAGCAGTTTTGTGGTTAATGAATGCTTATAGTTGTGTGGCCATGGTTAGAAAGACAAGAATAAACCACATGCCCCTCTGCCCACTCGGTCAAGTTAACACCCCAACACGTGTTGAAATGGTATATACTGACATCCATAAAACTTAAACACAGTTGTTTAAGAATTAGGCAGTTAATGAAGCCAGTAGCATGATTTTAATGTGATTAATTTTCCTTCCTGTTCAATATCCACAACTGAGGTCACACATGACACACCCATAGTAAATGGAGTACATTCACTATTGACTGTAGGTGTTATTACAACTTTGAGATGTCCCTGACATTGGAAAGACTGTTTCACACCAACAGTGGTGTTTATGCATGGACTCAAAGGGTCACAGACACAGAAATGATGCTAAGCTGTAACGTAACATTTTATTTTCATGTGAAAAAGTTGCTTCTATTTCTGTCTTTAATGATGCTGTTTTATTATATCAGAATCCTCAAACATATTTCCATAAACTTACATCTTTGGCATACTTTGCCATCTGTTTGCTATAGATCCAACCTTCATCAGCTCCAGTTTCATTCCTGATGAGGAGAAAATCTACTTCTTCTTCAGTGAAGTGGGCAGAGAGTATGACTTCATCGACAAATTTATTGTCTCTCGTGTTTCTCAGATCTGCATGGTAAGGGTAAAACAATGGGCCTCATGCAAGAACCACTTGTACAAACAGATTTGTTTTAAGTGGCACATACAGTACAAGCAATTTAAGAGAATTTGTGGCATTCACCAATTTTCTTGCAATTAGAATTTTCTCTTAGGTATGAACAAAATTCACAAGTGGTCCAGACCTTTCTGATAACCTGCCTCTCTCCACAGGAGAGAGCCGTGTAAGCCAAAATACATACTGGACCTCTCTCATACATTTTATTTTTACACCTACATACATTCATTCTGCCTACCCTAACCCTCATATATCTATATATATAGATATATTTTCATTCTCATGTTAATTTATTTTCACTCTTGCACACACATTTTCATTATCTTATACATGCATTTGATGTGTACATTTAATATCATAAAGAATATACACTCTGTGTCCACTTTATAGGTACACCTATACAGTCTGCCCTAAAGTCTACTTTTATGATGCAATGCAATGCAATGATACAATCATGGAACGTACACATTTGGAGGGTATTATTCCACTTATACCATGGCCACGTGCCAACAAAATTCCATATGTAATCAAATTAAAAATATCAGTCATCAATTTACTACTTTACTGTCCTGAGTCTGCCACTTTTTTACAAAATTTCTATTAAAATTTCACTTTAACTACCAATATAGTAAGTGATTGTGTGAGGTAAAGTCTAACTTCTGACCTTTATAACAGAATATCGTTTTAGCCATTTACTTTAGCTTTGTCTTTACCAGAGTCAGCAAAAGGTCACTATCATCGGTGATTTAGCCGTGCGCAAGACTTGTCCTGAGTCAGCCAAATAAACATCAATGTTGTCAACACATCCAGGACCATACTTCTGTCCTTCACAATAAGATAACATTCTTCAACAACCCCAAATTATGCATCAAAGGCTCCTTAATTTCTATTTTGAGTGTATACCGCCGCCTGCTGGGTGTTTTGTTAAACTCTCTTCTCATTCCAGTCACTTGCAATAGCAATTATACACATAATTATGTATATATAACAATTACCGGTAATACACACAGAGCAGAGTGAGATTATAATCAAAGACAAATGACCATAGCAAATGATGGAAAAGATGATTTATTTGGTGATGATGAGATAAAAAATGTACAAATAAATAAATAAAATTAAACATCAAGACAACAATAACACCAAAAGTCATCATCATTCAGCTCCTCCATCCAGCAGGCTCATTGGGGATGGTGTGCTGCGGGGGGCAGGAAGTCGGAGACAGCGGGAGGCACAAGAAGGGGGCTGAGAAGGGCTGAGCGGGTTGAGGGATCGGCGATATTCAATGGAAAGGCAGGAGCTGGTGGCTGGACCAGCCCTGAGGGGCACTTTACTTTTGAGGCTGGGGCAGGAACGGCCAGGCAGGGTAGAGGCTGCTGGGATTCTGTCTTTGGCCCGCTGCTGCTCTTTGTCTCTTTTGGCCAGAGCTTGGGCCTCCAACCTTCGAGCATGGTCCTCCACCTTCTTGATGACGTTGGACATTGGGGGACAGGGGTAGGTTGATTCTGGGGCCAGGGTGTTACGGGGGATAGATGTTGGAAGAGGTGGGTAGCATCAGGCGTGGCCCAACAAGAACTCAGCCAGCACTCTTCGATCCTTTAGCCTCTGGTGAGACCCTTGAAAACTCCTTCTTGGAAGTGAAATAACAGTGGCTCACTGCCAACAGATCTCCTGTAGGATCAGAGAAATCTGCCTTCAAGGAAAGAAACTCACATCCAAAGACGGCAGGATGTGAGACGTGTGGTGGCAGGCACAGGAGAGTGATCCCCTCCCTCTGTCCTGTCCAGACTAGCTCTGGTTCCAGGTGGAACTGATGTCTGTCCATGACAAGCAGTAGTGGGCGCTCCTGCACGGGAAATTCAGGAAGTGCCTAACAAACCAGCTCTCAGGATGCCCTTTCACGGTCGAGGATGTCTGGATACCGGGCAGTAAGATGATGGTGGTGATCAACCACGTCTGGCCAAGCACTGTCTTTGGTGCATCTGGGTGGCAGAGGTTGCATATGGCCGGAGCGTGGGCCAGGACCTGAGGCTTTGTCAGTAGAAACACGAGACTGACAAAATGCAAACAGTACTCCACAAGGGAATTTTCATCTTCGGAACTAAGAAGTTGCCTCTAACCATGGACAGAAGGCACCCTTCAGTCACTCAGGCAGGACTTCAGGACCCCAACCTGCTTGGCTACCTGCCATGGCCTCTGGGATCCATTTCTAGTATTCCTCTCCCTCTTCTTAATTTGACGAATGTTGAACATTACTATCAAACAGTGGCCTACTCAGGACACGGTCTCTATAGTTCTTCCTATGGGGCTCTTTTCTCTCCCTCACACAGGCTACCTCTCTCTCCCACTCCCTCTGTCACAGACACACAGATGTTGTGCTCCCGCTGTCTTTCTTTTGCTCCCAGATTCTGACTTTACCAGTGACTTCTTCACATCTCTTTATTTTCTGTGCGGTTATTTCGTCTCCGGTCCTCTCTCCTTTCCACTGCAGTGGACTACCAGCTTCAACGCAGCTAATTTTATTTTACGTTACATTTGCGTTATTTTTCCTCCTCGGCCCATTAGATTTGGAAGTCCACATTCATGCAAATATCAAACATATTTGGAATTAAATTTACCTGGTTCTTACTTAGAAGCTATTTGTCCTATTTTTTTCAGTTGTTGTGTGTGGTTACACAAATAACCCTAGCTCCAAGATCTCTTTAGCAAAGCCTCACTGTTGCTGTCTTTACCAACAGTTTAATACTCAACTTAATACTCGCAAATCATTTAGAACTGCAAACAAAACCTACTACATAAGTGTCTGGTAACTTAAAGTTATTCCACAGCAGACATCATTTTCAGTGGCCGTGGGAAAAAATATTTGAAACTATTTGAAAGTTTTTAGAGCTATTGTATTCATACAAAGCGATATACTATAATATTATATCTGCCATACACTGTATGAGGCCACAGTGTAGAACAATCAAGACAGGTGGGCAACAGAACTACATTAATAACATTTCAGCAGGATGGTGTTATATTGTAAACTTTTTTTTAAACATGTGCATGTAAATGCGACTATAAACTCTTTCACAATACGCATTTTGAATGAAGGCCACGCTGTGATACCTCATCCCTCACCACTAAACCATCACCTGTCCTAATGGGCATTCCTATCATTATAAACATAACTATATAATTTTAAATAATATAATAATATGCACTGAAAGCACATGTGCCAATTATAGACAGAAAACAATGTGCTTTAAGTTTCAAACCATTGCATCTCCCCCCTCATATGCCTCACAGTGGTTTGGTCCACTGCCTACCATCCAACACACATGTTAGACCTTGAACACGCTGGTATAGCCCAGTTATTTAGCAGCTCAGTTATCCAGTATAGTCCAGTGTTTCCGCTGGTAACGTTTTGCTGGCGAGCTGACGCGGCTGATCAATCATCTGATCCACTTCCTTAATACATACACAATTGTTGTTGCTGTGCAACGCATTTGTTACTCTACCCGCCCCCCCTCCCTCATGCACGCATTACAAAATCTAGTCAGTTCATTTTAGTTAATTAACTGCACAATTTTAAAGAAAATGAGTGTACTGAGATATTTATCAAGACAAAGAAAAGCAGACCAGGTAAAGGTAAAGAGGGAAGGGTCACTGCAAATCAATGCAAAGTTGTTTTTGAGTGATCAACTTTATTCATCAAGGTGCTGGAAACATTCCTCAGAGATTTTGGTCCATAATGACATGATAGCATCACGCAGTTGCTGCAGATTTGTCGGCTGCACATCCATAAGCGAATCTCCCATTCCACCACAACCCAAAGGTGAGATCTGGTGACTGTGGAGTTTCTGAAATACTCAAAACAGCCCATCTGGCACCAACAACCATGCCATGTTCAAAGTCACTTAAATCACCTTTCTTCCCCATTCTGATGCTTGGTTTGAACTTCAGCAGATCGTCTTGAGCATGTCTACATGCCTAAATGCATTGAGTTGCTGCCACGTGATTGGCTGATTAGATATTTGCATTGTGCTCAGTTTATCAATCTGAACAGATGGTTTATGAATTCAAGTGTTCAGTTTAGCAATCAATGGGCACAGGGTTAGGATCTCTGGGCTTTGTCTCTTGGGCTTTGGCTCATATTTCTGCAGTCTGGGAAAAAAGGGGCAGGGGTGTTCCTAAAAGAAGAATTGTAAAGACGGCCAGACTAGAAAACACTGAGGTGGTTATTTCTGTCAGAGGTATTATGAAGTCCTAATGAGGAGGGGGTTGCCAGACCCCTACATACTGCTGTATCTTCACTGGGCTAAATGAAACACTGTGTAAGTTATGACACCAACAGATTGCAGTGTTGTGTTGTGCTTGATGCCTTCTTCTTTTCTCATGTGTCAGAGTGATGTCGGTGGCCAGCGGACCCTGCAGCGACGCTGGACCACATTTGCCAAAGCTCAGCTGTTGTGCCAGGCTGACAATGAGCTGCCCTACAATGTGATCCAGGACATAGACACCCTCCCTCCAGTAGGGGGAGCTCCTGCAGATGAAACACTCTTTTATGGCATCTTCACCTCCCAGTGGTCAGTAAGATAACAGTCAGTAAGCCATGACATGATCTATACAGTACCTAATCTGCCTAATCTCTGTCTAATCCCTGAAGCTATGGTGGCCTGTTTTCCCACAGCATCAAGTGTCATTTTGTGAGGGTGGTTTAAAGATATAATCTCAAAGATTTTCATTTAAATACAGTCTGTTAAGTCACTATCTGTTGCCGAATGATACAACACAATGGTGACTGAGCCTATGGCCAACTGATGAAAGCTTGCAGCATTTGCAGTATTACAGCCCGGGTGTCGGGAGCGACTTCCCTGGAAAAATCACAAGCGGCGCACAGTTAGGCTTTTAATGTAACAGACTCGCTCTTCAACTCACCTGTGTGTGAAGCAGCGTACTGTTGTTTCTATGTCTATGATTTGTTGTCTTGAAAACCTTAAATATAAGCTAATTTCTACTTTTCAACAGAACAAAAGAAATGCAGAAACCAATTGGCATACTTTATTTTTATTCTTTCAGGTTTAAGTTGAATATTTATCTGCAAGTCTGCACAGCAACATTGTGTATGTGTGTGTTGGTGTGACGGGGGGTGGAGGCATGGTGGGGTACATGGAGGGGTGTCATTGGGGAAAAAAAAAAGAAATATTTGGGAACCACTGGAAGGATAGTTCAACATTTCAAAATGGAAAATATGCTATCACATAGGCTTGGACGGTATCTATTTGTTCATATCTTCCTGACATTTCACCGGGGTATATGGTATATGACAGTATTTGTGTAACACAAGACTAGCTCTGTCCCTCACTCTCTGCACAGCTGATTTCTTGTTTCTCTCTTCGCTCTGTGCTGGACTGTTACCGTCTGTAACCATCGTCTCCGCAAACAGAATCACAAAAGAGAACAAAACATTCTGCGATCAATCAGCTGATCCACTTCATCAATACATACGCGGTTGTTGCTTTGCAGCAGGTGTGTTACTCTAACTTTACTCTAACGTTAACGTTACCGGAGCCCGACTTCATGATTAACGTGATTGTTACCTTTCCAGAGCCACAGCTCCGAACCGGAGTTAGGAGACCTCTGGTTTTATTTTAATTGACTTCAGCCTGGCTCGTCGCTGGTGACTAGACACCGTAGAACAGAGTCTTTTTATTTCTCTTCTGTGGCAGCGAACACAACACACGGCCTTTCAGTAACTATGATTCTGCAGCCTGAGCTCATCCAGACACTTTATGGCTGACTAAAGTTACTTAACTACCATTAAAAGCAGGTACTTTTCTGTGGCTGCGGCACCGTGCAGGTACTTCTCTCTCACGCCTGGAGAGACTCATCTCCCTCACAAACCCACTAGACTATGTCACAGGAAGAAATATATATTTACTTATTTTGGGATTCTCAGCGTGACGAGGTGTGGCGTGTGACCGTGTGAACTGGTTGATAGGCGTGAGTCTCACGGTCAAAGCGTGAGACTTGGCAGCTCTGTATTATATTTTATGGGAATTTCTGTACGCCGCCGTCACGCCGCCGCCGGTAGATGTTCATGCACTCTCCTTAACAGTAGGGTAGACTGTTCCTTCTCATGGTAATCCTTAAATTGGCACTATCCACCCGTAATACTAGCGGTATCTTTAGAGGGCGGCGCCTGTAGGCCTACTCATAGTACGTAGCTACGTAACTAACATTCCCGCCTGTTCATTTTGAAAGAGCAACGGCCAATGAGGAAACTCCAACACTTGGCCGACCAATCGTGTAACTTCATCACTCAGTCCTTCACTCACTCACTCAGTTACAGACTTTTGCATTTGTCGGGCTGGCCCTCTGCGGTCCAGCCCAAAAAAAGTAAAAGCTGAGCTGCTGGTGATAGAAGTCATTGTAGCATGTATGACATTGACCAGCCTACAATGCTGTGTGTCCAATATGCAATTAACCTACTTAAACAAGTCTTGCTGGGTTTAAATACTTACAGCCCACAGAATAATGAATAGATAGGAAATAAGCGCCGTAAGGGTCCGAAATGAACACCCGCCAAGCACCAAATGCAGCTAGATTTTCCGTTTGGCCAGTAAATCTCGGAAGGCTATCTGCCACACTGGCAGGTAAATATTTGTACTAAAATAGTCATGTAATAAAAAACTATGCTGAGAGTCTCTACCGCGTGTTGGTGTCATTTACGGGTACGCTGCTTCTGTCCTGTGCTGTCTGTGCTGGAGTTTGACACACACACACACACAACCATATGTGTTTTTACGCACGTCTAAACAGTGCAGGGAAACTGACCACCTCGAGCGCTCCTTGTTCTGCGGCACTGTTTACTGTACGGGACATCAGCTACTCCACTAAATCACTTGCTGCCGGTCAGTTTTGGCCGGTAAAAATATGCTTGGTTGGTACCAGTCCCCTTGGCCGGTGAGTCAAAAAGTTGATTTTGGACACTGAGCATCTTGCATAGATTCAGGTGGCGCATGCTGTGCACTACATCACCTCAATACAGCATCTCCGTATCAGTTTAATAGAAAGAGGAGCATCTGTATTCTGACGGTATTGAAAATCATACCTTTGGGATTTCTAAATACCCTGGTATTCCGTAATACCTTGATACCACTCAAGCCTACTATCACATACAGGATTTTGTACATGGTATTTTTCAAACCTCTTTTGAGGACGACGTACTTATTTTGGATGGACAGGCAGTTTGAAAGAGTGAGGTCAAGCTGGAGCAGGTGGTCCATCGGCAGCAGGAGGTTTCAGCACTGTATCTTCATACTGCTCTTACCAAGTGCTGCCATCTTTATGACATAGGTCGTTGTGTGCTGAAGCATCATGTTGATTTTGTCTGTAGCTCTCATTCATCATGTTACGTGTGTTTTCCATTTACCAGGTCTGTCAACTCTGGACAGTCAGCAGTGTGTTCATTCCGCCTGACTGACATCAAATCAGTTTTCTCTGGTAACTACAAAGTCCTGAACCGGGACACGTTACAGTGGAGCACACGGGTTCAAGAGAAGGTTGCAAATCCAGGAGAGGTAAATGGTCACTTCTAATTGATATGAAAATGGAGAGGGACAGGGACAAGACTGCTCATTTAGCAAATCAATCGGACATACAGGCAGATATACTGTCTAACTCTAACAAGCTGCGCTCATTCCAACTTATTTGAGGAAGTTTCAGATAGTGTTTTAATGGCTTAACCTTTGAAACTGAAAGACTCGAGTTTATTACAGCTCAGGCCTTATTTTCAGACTTTTGTCCCCTCCTTAACAAGATTACTGAACAACATTTATACCAGTAACTTTAGTAAAATAGGAGGAGGGCAGATGCTGTATTCTCAACATGGATGACTAATTAGAAGGGCCTGTCAGTCACACAGTACTTGGTTATTTTTATTCAAGCGGGCGCTGGGCTTATTTAAAAATATGTATATTTTTCATTGCATCAGCCCCAATTGTCAAGCGGCCCATTTATGCTGCTCGCTACGCTACGAACTGCTGTTGGTGATGAACAAATGCAATTTGATATAAACACTTCTCCTGACAAAAGCTTCACTCTGTGCGGTGAAGGAAATGAACATTATGGAAATGTTCAAATTCTGGTAATAAACTACAAATGACCAATAAAACTGAAATGAAATGAAAATAAGATCCTAGTTGTATTGCACTGGGATTATTTAATCAATGTGGTTTCATTTCCTTAACATTTAGGTATCTTTTTAATGCAATTAAATTGTGAACATAGTGTGTTCAATTTATATTCCTGTCAAACTTTTTATGTGGAAGTGTGGCCTGCACAACGCGTCAGACAATGCCCTGCGCTTTGTCAAAGAAAACTTCCTGGCAGACGACAGCGTGCGGCCAGTTGGAAGAAGTCTGACCATGGTGTCTGCTGAGCACAACTACAGCCATCTAACTGTCCAGAGAGTTCAGGCTGCCAACAACAGAGACTACACCGTCCTGTTTCTGCTTACAGGTAGGCCATGTTGGAGGCAGACCACTATGACACAGTATGTATAATTCAGTCTGTCAAAACAAAAGCCACCAGTTCAAGTGGAGCCGTGGTGGTCTAGGGGTTAAGGTGATGAATATGAACAACGAGGTCCCTGGTTCAAATCCAGTGGGGGACCTTTGTTAAACATCATTCCCCATCTCTCTTCCCCCCTGACTTCCTGTCATTTATCTACTGTAGACTTTGTTGTAAAGGCATAAAATGCTCCTAAAATAGTTCACCCTTTTCCAAACTCACTGTGACACACTGATCACCAGCACAATAATTCATAACGCTGATGCAATGTAACTTTATATACATTAGCTACATAGAGTCTGGTGTCGAGACCAAGACCAATCTCGAGTACTACAACACTGCAATGGAGTATGGAGAGAATGTCCATATTGAAATGTCCTCTTCTTAAAGGGAAAGTTGTACCGTTTGGATGATAAAAATGCTTCTCTCCTACAACTTCACTGCTTTCTCCATGATACACCTCTGGGCCAACGTATTTCCTTATATAGAGAAATGGGGGCGTGGTAGTATGCTGATAGTGGGCAGGCGCCTGTCAATTTAGAATGACTGTGATTCACTAACATATGCACAGTGGTAAGAACAAAATTGGCCGGTGTGCACGTGTCATGAATTTGACGGACTGGTGAATGAGGCCCAATGTGCTTGGACCCCGCTCACCTCTGGTTGCAGCTATATTTGTTTGTTACATTGTGTGACAAGCGGACACAGGCTGGCAGGTGAACAGGCTTTAATTTCAACAAAACAAAGCTGCTGGACGGGCCAGGACTAATAAGTCTGTCTGAACAGTGCGCCTCTCTTGCGGGCACAGTTCTCTGTTCCTTTTTCCTCCATCTTCCTGGCACCTGTCTCCGCCAGCTTGTGTGTCAGTCCTCTTCCTGGACCCAGCTTCACTGTGCTATTTAAGCACATGTTATTTGCACCCCACATCGCAGATTAACAATCAGCCCAAATACTCACAAGTGCGTCAACTTTCCTGCAATCCCCTGCACCCTCTCTCCACCTGCAGCACACCCACAGACCCACACCACTGAACATAGGCTGAGGCGACATCTGGCCGTGCTCTGTAGCACCTACAGAAGAAGTTGGAACAGGATGTATCCAGGGTGTGATAGATCTGTGATGTTTCCTGTCTATTTCCTGACTCTGGACATGTATAAGTCCTGAGTGGAGGGCCAGTTGTCACCAGTGATTCTTTCTGCAGTCCTGACTGTCCGCTGTAGCCTGTTCCTGTCCTGTGTTTCTGGCTTGGTTGTGCAGAACTCTGTCCCCATTTCTGCAGCTGGTCCTTACAAAGCTGCCTGAGTTTTGTAATCCAGGGTTTGTTGTTATTGTATGTTCGGAAGGTTTTAGTCGGCACACACATGTCCTCATAAAAACAGATGTAAGATGTCACAGTGTCAGGTCTGTAGCAGCAGCCTCAAACACAATCAGTGCAGTCAAAGCAGGCCTGTAACTCCAGCTTTGCCTCGTTGGTCCATCTCCTCACTGTCTTGACCACAGGCTTAGCAGATTTTAGTTTCTACCTGTAAGTCGGGATAAGATGAACCGTACAGTGATCAGAGAGTCCCAAAGCTGCATGGGGGACGGAGCGATAGGCGTCCTTTGTTACGGTATAGCAGTGGTCCAGTGTGTTGGTATCCCTGGTGGGACACTTAATATGCTGTCTGTATTTTGGTAGTGCGCAGCTGAGGTTTGCTCTGTTTAAGTCCCCAAGAACAATGAGCAGAGACTCTGGATGTTTTTGCTCCATGTCTGTTACCTGGTCAGCCAGGTCTAGTAAGGCCTCACTAACACAGGCCTGAGGTGGGATGCTTCTTTACGTCCATGTTTGCTAGCGAGCAGTTTTCAACAGTGAGCCATTCATAAAAACATTGCTCCATAGTGCTGTCAGTGGTCACTCCACAGGGAACCTTTAAATCTTGATGATGCTGTTGATGTACTGTATATGATGTTGATGTTTTATCTGAGAACTCCGACTTGCACCTTAGGCAACAATTTACCGTCAAAACTCTACAACACAAACTGATGTTTCTGTCAACTCTGTGTGGCTTGTACAGTCTGTCCACTAGGCAATGTGCGATAACACTGTTCAGTATTGCGATATGACTTGCAATAAATAAACAAATGTTGAAGTGTGCATTAACATTACATTTAATACAACATAAACAGGGACGGACTGGGAATGAAAAATGGCCCTGGACCTTTTGACTCAGACCAGCCCACCACCAAATAATCATTCTAAAACTTCTTACAGTAAAAATACGATTTATCGGTCAGCACTACTGTCCACTGTATAAACATTACCTGTGTTTTCTCACTGTCCCTCTCTCTTTGTTTCAGAGTCTGGTTACCTACACAAAGCAGTGCTACTGCAGAGTGGGGCCCACATCATAGAGGAGGTCCAGATTTTTGAGCAACCTCAGCCTATCAAGAGCCTGAAGCTCTCCATACCCAAGGTACACACTGAGAGGGACATTTACCTTATGATTTAGTTCAAGTCACAGATTTAGACTGTATACTTTCAAGACAATCCAAAGCTTGATGTCTGGTCATCAACAACTTTGTGCACCAGCCTGTAACCCAGTGCTTTGTAACTACATCCATCCCTTTCCTAAACTGTTTATACTATTCAGGATGGGCGTGTGTTGGAGCCTTCCCTGCACACCCCGGGCCACAAGCTGTGTAGGTCAAAGTGAAACATAATCTGAAAAGTACAGTCAAGAGTATAACAAGTGTGCACTGAACTCAAGTGTAAAAAAGTAGCAGATAAAGGGAGGCAGTTATAAATATGTGACCGTTTGACCGGAGAAAAGATACAACTAAGGATTTTATATCGATGAAGAGTTAGCATTCTTCCTAATTTACAGGTAAGTAAACTTACTAACGTTAATATATTAATTTGTAAATAAGACATCTGGAGTGGTAGCCTGCCATGGTGACAAGCTCTAACTGTCTGTCTTGTCACTATAATACCATACATGTCATATGTGTGCTGGTTACAGTTATTGCCTCAGAATCAATAGCAACAATAAACATTTTATAACCCTGCCCGGCTCCTAATGAGAACTGTCAGTTGTAGTAGACTAAATGACATTTTGAGGGAGAAGCAATATGAAACTTTGTCTGTTTCTCAAATCAAAGGAAGGAAGCTTTTCCACCTGACTGAACTGAAATCTGGATGTAAACATTTTAGCCTTGTTATGCACAGTAATCCTGAACAGGATAAAGTGGGTATAAAAATGGATGGATGTACAGTAGATATTGTAGCTTTCTAAACATGAATATATTTGAAAGTAATACAATAACATGGCAGATACTTCGGCTATGTGGCCATTTATGAATAACACATTTGGGTGATCAACAACCAAACAGTATTCGTTTGTGTTTTGCAATGCTTTACCATTTTTCTGCTATTAGTTGTCCAATTCTTGTAGCCCTGGCCTACATAAACTTCCAAAATTCTGGAACTGCAGCTGCAACCACACATATGTACATATCAGATTTATATAAGTTGTTCATGAGTCTGAGTCACTCAAAAATGTGCATAATTCATCCTTGTAAAAATTCATTATATTGAATATGAATCCATCCAGCATTTCCATATAGGACTGAGGTATTTTCCAAAAATCAACATCATTGTCTATAACCATGTCTATGGTATGTCTAGATCCATTGGATAAAAATTATGAAAATGAAACATTGTAGTCTAGGTTGTCCCAAGTATTGTAGAGGCATTTTAACTCACCTGGCAATGTACTGTTGATCCGGCAAGGAAGAGTGAAGAAAAATATCCAATTGTCTCTGTTTCTCTTTTTACTCCATCATGCAATGAGTGTAATAGTGCTCCACATAATTCAAAAAGTATAACATGGTTTTATACTAACATTGGACCTCGTCACGTAGTCACGCTGAGTGTGTTTCTTGGCTGTATGGAATTCATGTCTCACTGAAAACACACACTGATTTTTTTTATTTTATACCGCTGCACCAGATGTAAAAGTTTGTATGTATGTCACACTGGAGGGTCAGGATTAAGGTCTTTTCAGACCAAACGCCAATTATTTGTGCGAATAAATTGCACGTCAATTTAAAAATTCAAACCCATCTATCTCTATGAGCCTATCCACACTGAATCCGAAACTTTAGTATTTCATGGTTCGATTTCTGCCAACGTCAGATGCCAATAAAAACAAGCCAACCAATAAAATAATGACTTTTCGTCACAAGATCAATAGATTTTCTCGGACGTCATCATAGTGGACGATAATAATTCCGTTATTCATATTGTCACACAACAATAGACATGGATATTAGTCGATTGATCTATTTGCTCTCGCAACATAGTGCTCTTTTTGATAAACAAAGAAAATATTATAAAGACAGCGATAAAGAGAACATCTGGGGAAGTATAGCACTTGACTGTGATAGTGACTAGCCTACAAAAGAGAGATAAACATACTTCATGTCAAGGGAACATACAGAGAACCATTCATATCCAAGTGCATTAGCTAACGTTATGCTATGGACATTATACGTGTCAGAAATGACATGTAGCTGTTTTGAAAGGTATACTATAAAACCTGACCATATAGGATAAGTGATAGTGTTACATCAATTATTTCTGTTGTATGTACACACTGTCTGGAGCCTGGTGATGATACTCTCTGCTTTGTTTTCTCTCCTGTAATAATGGGTGTATCCAATATTTTCTCGTCTTTTGTTGGTCAAAAGATATATGATATATATGCTACTGCTGCTGCTTGAAGAGTCCATCACAACAATTTGTGTGACGGTGCAAGCCTTTAATTTTCAGGGGAATGCATGGGATGTAAAGACTCATAACGGTCTTGATGTGAAAGGTTTGAATGCAAAAATTCGGCAACAAATATTCCGCATTTTCGTTTTGTTTTTTCATTTCGTCCCTGGTGTGTAAAGACCTTAAGACTTTACAAGAGGTTCAAGTAAAATAATCTAAGAGTACTGTTATAATTATTTGAACAGTTTTGATCTCATTCTGTCCCATTGCAGGGTGTGATATATGTCGGCACATCAGAGGGTGTGGTGAGGGTTCCAACAGCCAACTGCTCTTTCTACTGGACCTGTCCACAGTGTGTTCTGGCCCGAGACCCCTTCTGTGGTTGGGACCCTGCCAGCAGGGCCTGTGTGGAGGCCTCCAACACCCAGACCAGTCTGTGAGTACCAAGATTTTGCTATTATTATGTTGAAAACATCTCATATTGTGTAGAAACAATTAAGTTGCCTAGTCATTTTAGGAAAAAACATGTTGATTGAATGGAAATGACATCAAAACTAATTTTAATTGTTGGTATATCTGGAAGTGGTAAGTTAGGCAACTGGATCTCCTTTCAATTCTTGAATCTGTAATCCTCAATAATCAAAAGCAAGTCCAGTTGCCTCTAGATATTCCATGACCTGAATGACTGAGAATCCTCACAGACAACCATTTTTGACTGTCTCCGGCACAGGTTGTCAATTGTCATTTTTGATTGGTTGCCAAGCTTCAAGATGGTGGGTCTTATCTAATAATGAGGCTGTCAGAGGGCAGACAGCAACGGATGAGAGTACAGGAAGGAGAGAGGAGGTGATAGCCAGTAACTATTTCTGTTAAGACTGTGATGGACAATGAACCCTCATCCCTGAAGTATTTTGGTTTACTTTCTGTTTGCGTTATTTGGAAACCTAAATGAACTGAAGCCAAAACCGAGCTCAGTGCACGGTTGGCAACATGAAAGAGGACTGGGCCAGCCCAACCACCCAGTCGAGTGAGTCGACGCTGCAAGGAGCAAGTGGAGCAACTGTGGAAAGCTGGTCAAGCTCACCGGGGTTTAGGCAAGGCCGGCATCCTTTCTTGTTTTTGGCAAGGCATTCAGTGTATCTTGTGGATTGTTACATTACATTACATTTATTTATTCATTCCACTGACTGTCACTCAGACTGGACTTCGGGACCTCAAACTGCTTGGCCTCCAGGCCAGGGTCCACTTCCTGGTCTTCAATTTTACCATTCAATTTTGGTAAATCTTATCTATAATCTAGAAATATATTATATTGGAGGTTAATCTATAACCAGTATTTCTGATTATAAGGGCTTCTACTGGCCTTCAACAAATGCATGCAGACACTGATTCACAAACTCTCTCTCTCTCTCTCTCTCTCTCTCTCTCTTTCACTCACACACACACACGCTATAATTAAGAAGAGCGTCAGATAACCTCTAGGTATTCATCTCCTTACCGTCCACAGTCGCAGGGAGCTATTGCAAGGTTTCATTGCACACTCAAATTTATGACTCGAACGTTTACTCAAGAGTGGGATTGTCCCTTTTTTTGCCATTTAAGACTGTGAGACAACTGAATGTCTTGGTTTTAGCCCATTCAGGCTTATATTTTGGCCATAAGGTTAACTGCCCCCCCTGCAGTTTTCAAAGAAAATATTGTAGAACTGAAGTCTCCAGGGGATGTGCTTGACTCTGGATTTGATGGGAACTTTCCTCCTTCAGCCTGTTGGCGGTTATGACAGACCAAACTTTAGACAAACTTAACAAACATATTCAACCATTGAGAAAGAGGTTATAGCCTCGGTGTTGGCCATGAAGTATTTTGAGTTTTATGTTGCCAGTGGTGACAAGATAGTGTTTTTTTCAGACCGCAATCCATTAGCTTTCCTAGCCAAGTTCCAGCATGCCAATGCCCTAGTGTTCAGATGGAGCATGGTGTTGCAGCCATATAACACTGAGGTCAAGCACATTTGAGGCAAGACCATTATGTTAGCCGATGGCATATTCAGGGGCTGAGAGAATTCCAGGTTCAGGTCGGTGTAGGTCAGATTGTGGTAAAAGTTGCTCCAAAAGTTTTTTGGTTTTTTTTATATGTATGTTTGCAAAAGGAAAAAAACCGAAGAAATTGTGAGTCTGTCCAGTCATGTCATTGCTTTTTGTTTGTTTAGGGGGGTAGGGAATGTCACAGATGGTCATTTGTCATGTTTGATTGGTTGCAAGGTTCAAGAAGGTGGGTCTTCTCCAATATGAGCCTGTCAGAAGACAGAGAGTAGAGGAAGGAGAGAGGAGAAATGTGTGCTTCGGAAAGCGTAACTGTTTTTGTTAAGACCATGATGGACTAAGAATGATAACCCTCATCCCTGAAGTATTTTAGTTTAGTTTCTGTCTGCATCTATTTGTTAACCTGCGACAAAAGAAGAGGGCAGGGCTGACCCAACCACCCAGTCGAGTGGGTGCTGCTGTGGGCGAGGGATGGGAATTGATAAGATTTTATTGATACCAATGCCATTATAGATTCTGCTTATTGGTCAGATTCTTTATCGATTCCCTTATAGATTGTTATTGATGATTCATGTGGAAAAAACAGTAGGCCTACCCGGAGTTTCAGCGTCAACACAACTGGTTTAATATCTCTGAGTCTGAACATTGTGTTTCGGAGGCATACGATTCCGATGGATCGGACAATTTGGAACCGGTTCTCAACTGGAACCGGCTCTCGATTTCCATCCCTACTGTTGGGGATGAGTGAAGCGGATAGCTAGTCGAGCTCACAGGGGTTCAGGTAAGGTGGCATCCTTTGTTGTTGTTGGCAATCAAGGCATTCAGTGTATGCTGTGGCCTGTTATTAGCTGGTATAGCTTAGTGGTGATTAACCCCCCTAGATCTAACAACAAATCATTTTACCAGTGCTACCTGTGCCGTGACATGACAATGTCATTACATGTCACTACATGTTAATTCTGTATACTCTTGATAATGTGATTAATGTGTGTCTGTTTGGGCAGTTGTTAACTGACCAATGACCATTTATAAAGCAGATTATCATACTGAGCCATGAGATCAGCCAAACGTCCTCACTGAGCCCTTACCTATATTTCTCCTGAGCCCAGTTGAGAACTTGAAGCTTAATTATGAGCTGTTTGAGAATCTGTGCCTGCTGATGGCTGTCATTCAAGATAACAGCCATCAGCAGTAAATCTATGGAAGTAGTATCAGCCTTCTCTGTTGACTGTAGTTTTCCATCCTCAGAGGCCAGGACATAGACAGAGGGAATGTTGAAGAGGCATGCAACAGCGTTTCATTATCACATAGAGCCAGATTTGGTCCAAACAAACTGCCTGCAGGTAAGTGTCACTTATNNNACATCTGTGACATTTCTGTTCTGATATTATGATTTATCAGCCGACATACAGTATGTATACACTTATACGATATTGCGATAAGCCAATATCGGCCAATTTATAAGTCGGGCTCTAGTAACCACAGTATATTGTTAATGAGCTAGGGTTAGGGTTAGGCAGAACATGGCAGAAAAAGCAACAACAGCTGCAAGCTTTATTTAATAGCTTTATTTTATTACTGCACCATGAGGACATGTAGTGTTAATTTCTGAGAATAGGCACAACTAATGTAAAGATTTGCAGGGTAGCTGTCATGCATACATAAAGTTACAGTTAAAAGTAAGTTTATCACAAGCTTAAATCTGTCCACGTGTTTCAGCTAAGTGCACTAAATGAAAAATGAACAAGAAAGTACCAAGGCAGATGAATTGGCTCATTAAAAAAAGAGAATAATCTTCAATATGAATTGTTTATCAATTTAAAGAAGCTATTGAGCATTTAGTTGATGATTCTTGTGATTTCAGTCTTGCAGATTTTAATCCCAATAACCCCAAGACTGCGCATTTCCCATCTTTCTACCCACACCTGATTAGCTAAATCAGTTGTGTTCACAAGCTCTTGAACACACCTCAACTCATGTGATAAAGCAGGACTTGAGAAGGATTGAGAATCTGTATTACAACACACATTCTGTCACAGTGGCCACTTTTAAACACTCTGCTCCATATTAGCTTTACTTACATGCAACAATGGCTACTAACACCACATTGGGCCCAAGGACACTGTGTATACAATAGTAGACACACTTTGCGTGGAGTATATAACCAGCAAGTGAAGAAAATTATTTTGCTTGCAGCCTTTTGCTTTACTAATGTCCTTCTGGCATGCTCATGCACACAAACATTTATGCATTTCCTTACCCGTCAGCAGATTCTTTGGCAGGTTTAGATTGCTGTTGGCAGTTTTCATGATATCCAATGAGATTGTGTAGAGGGATATGGAGGGTCTTGGTGTATTGGGGGTTTTGGTGAGCTGTAATCTGTATATCAGCCTCATGTCCTGCAGGTGAGCTGGTGTCAGTGTCTCTGAATGAAGTGGTGCGGCTGCAGTGTCCCGCGGCGTCGCGGCTGTCCCAGCAGCTATGGGAGCGTCCCAACAGCCGACTGTCCTCAGACCTGTACCTGCACCTGGAGGATGGGAGTCTGAGCTTTGTGGCCACCCCCACCACACTGGGCCACTACCTCTGCCTGTCCACTGAGAACGGCTACCAACAGACTATGGTCATCTATCATGTCAAACAGAAGAGCAGCCCCATGGCTCAAACTCCAACCACCAACACATGGCATCAGACACCACTCCCCTTACCCACCACGCAGGCTGCGGCAAGGCCTGGGCCTCAGCCCGGGCCTGGACTACATACCTCTGTGGGGACTTGGCCTAAAAGAACAGAAACAAAACAAGGAGAGACTGAGCCAACACTGTCCAGCAGGGACACTCGGGTCACCACCAGACAGCTGGGCAGAAACTTGACCCTGTGGACAGAAGAATCTGGGCGGAAAGAGGAAGAGTTTCGGGACGGGGAGCCCCTGTTGTTGGCTCGAGGCCCCTGCTACCTAAAGGAGCTGGTGGTTGTGTCAGTTCTGCTGGTGCTCTGCCTCAGTCTGCTAATCACCATGCTTCTGTACGTCATCAGACAGCGCGGCCACAGCCGAACCGCCCCGCAAGCAGGAACTCCAACCAGAGACACTGACAGAAGGACGCCTGTGGAGCAGGAGGCTCTCAGGGGAAACCAGTTTCTGAGCAAATGCAATGGACAAGCCCTGCACAGTGGACAGGCCAGTGGGTTAGTTTGTAATGGGGCACTCACAGGCTCTAATGGGCATTTGCCCAACACCCCCATCTGAATAGTCCCAGACAACAAGAACTGTTACAGATGAGACCAGAGGTGAAGGGAGGTCATCCCAGGTACTAGAGTCACCATGGTGACTGTTTGCACAGCCAATGACAAGGTACAAACACTGTGGACTCCTGTGATCCTAATTGGTAAGATTTGGATCTAATGGATGGAAGGTTGAAAGACAATCTTCCCGTGGTACTTAAATGAGGAGACATGACTGTTGATGGTACTTCTTTGTTGTTGCCTGACGCTGGAACACATCGGCTGTGACGTTCTGAATGTTCTGCTTGTGTTTTCAGTTACTAGACAGTAACATTTGAGACAGAAAGGTACAAGCTGGTCCACTACAGCTAGTTTTTAAAATATTTTTATAGAATAGTCAGTGTTTGATGTGAAGCCCGCTACTTGACCACTACAGTTATGCATCTTTTTTATGGGATAATTACATTTTCAAGAGTTCATCCAAAACACACTTGAACATTTTCAAACATCCTCTCTCATTTTAAAAAGAGAAGAGTCTGGGCCTGTGTTCATCAAACATCTCAGAATCAGAAACACACATCGGTAAACATGCAGCCCTAAACTCTCACAGGGCTGTCCCTCGGTGGGTTTACATGCACTTCATTAAACAGGTTATAGTCTGCGTTCTGCAGTCACATGATTTCTTAAACCTTATGTAAACGAGAAAGCAAAAACAACTTTCATTATTTCATTGTAGGTCATTTTCCCATTTTAACCTGTGTCAGGGAGAGGAGAGTCTGTAAAAACATTTTAATTAAACATCAGTTTTTGTGAGGCTGAACATCCCTGTGCATTGGGTAGAAAGTATATTTTGATGTGAGATATATTTACATAATTTCCACTTTCTCTAAAACACATTCTCTACCAAATAATTTCTACAAATTACGAGACATTCTCATCATAACCTGGATTATTACATAATGAATTTACAAACAGAATATCAATAAATGTAGAGGCAAATAATAAGCCAGCACTGCTTTATTTATTTATGTGCTTTCTGTATCTGAGCAGTAACTTTACAAAAAGTAGTTTGACGGATCTGTTCACAATATACTGTAAATACAAAATGCAGGTTTTTGATAAATGTGCAGCTGCTTGATATTGAGATATTTCACATTCACTGTTGTCATGTTGGATGACTTTACTACACCACTGCGCTGGCAGTGGTAACTGTGTGCCCTTATTATTAGTTGGACAGTACATCATGTTATCTGTGCAAATATAAAATTCAAGGCATACAGCTGTTAACACCTGCAGACTGACAGCTGATCCAGCTGTGATCCAGCTGTGCTGTCATCACCAGAAACTGACGATGCTTCAGATGACTGTTCAGAGGACAGGACATCTCATTTCTTTAAAAACGTGTTACCTTAATTCCTCTCTCCTTGCATCTTTTCGTTGCATCTAAGGTACATGTGAGGAAACGAGGAGACATTTACGACAAACGAGAAGCACCCATGGTTTCTGTAATTGTATTTATCTAATTAGAGAAACCTGATTTCCCAGCTAGATTTCTTCTGGAGAATGTCAATTTTTTTTGGCCATGTATACATGTATCTGATGTTTCTCATCTGCTTTTTTACATGTGAGCATGTGCAGAATAACAACTACATGTAAAGATGAATTCTCATCTTCCTATAATTACACTGAAAGTCAGACTAAAACTGTAACAAGTAGCCTCTAGAACGCTAAATAAGTTTCCACCAGGAACCAGTTGATTATTATTGTTTGCTCTAAGAACAAACTGTGCTCTTACTACAAAGCCTGTCCTCCCACTGCGCTGCCAGCCCGCTACACACACACACACACACACAAAGTCAGAAAGTGTTTTCTAGTATCACAGCCACAGTTAATATCAGTAAGCCATGGTTTCCAAATAACTGGTGTTAGAGGAGAAGTTTAATTACTGACCTGCTGAGTATTTACATGGATATTACAGTAACCAGGTTACAGTGCATTTGAACATGGTATACTTCGAGTAAGCTGCTTTCTTGGTTGCATGTACATGTACTGGCAGAGGGTTTGATTGAAGCTTTCTCTGGGGACACCAATTTGAATCACTTTTGAAAAGTATCTCTTTTTGGGTTGGGTATACTGTTGAATATACATATGTGGTACAGGAGTTTCTGGGTGCACTAAGATCCATCAGATCTTCATAACAGTATCTACAGACACTTGGCTGTGAACAACCAAAATCACTGCTGCTGTATTTGTACTTCATGTTGCCCATACGTGTATTGTACATTGCAAGAGCTGGATGCAGTTTGTCTGTGGTGCAAGTAAGTCCGGAATGAAATTGGGTTAGTTGTTTTAAAAAAGACATTTTACATTCCACCTTAGCATGTTATGTCATTTAACAGCTGCTGGGAAGTCTGAACAGATTAATTTGAGGAGGTTGACTTTCCATGGTTAAGAAAGCTCACCAAATGCTTTAACTTCTAGTAAGACAGATTTTACTCGAGATGCTTCATAAATAGAGGCCCTGCTTAATGTTTGTCATCTTGCTGACTCTGAAAAATGCTTGCCTTTGTAATACCTTCAGCACAACCATCCATTCTTTGTATCATATTGGGCTCTCTGACAACATTTTCACTGTATCAACACTGTATTTTTAAATGACATCCCTATGTCACCGGGTGCATGGCAATATGATGACCATGCACCCCAATGCTCATTCAGAAGACCAGTTCCATTTTTTTGACGTTTTGAAAATCTAGAACGAATAAAAGTCATCTATCATATCAACAAACAAATGAATTCCAAGTGTTTCATTTTATTCAAAGTGTTAACAGATCTTTAAAATGACTATACCAGTTTTTTTTGTCAATGTACTTAACCTTGCAATGCCATGCCATATTGTACATTCATAGAAGATAGAAATCCTGATATATTGCTGTCACAAATAAATATCTTGTGATCTGTACAATGTACTGAATTAATGCCAGAAATGCAGATTTCTGTCACATACGGTATATGCAGGGAAAAATCTGTGGGACCATTATTTTTCTTTTGCTGAAATATCCCTGTATGTTTTTAACAGTTACAACTTATTGGAGAAAAGGAAAGGGGAACAGTAGGTCCCAGGTGCACATATGAGGCTGTGTGTCGTTTTATTTATTAACTTGGGGAAGGCCATGTCCATGTAAAGGTTTCTGATTCACCTGGGCAGTGCTGTTGAATGTGACATGTTGTGGAATGTGATATTATTAAATGTGGACTCCCCCCAGCTTCAGCCTCCTTAAAGCTGGGCAAAAAACTGGAAAAATAGCATTTCCTAGTTCCACAACAAGAACTGAACACAGCTGTCACAACAAGGCAAAAGAACGGCTGGCTGCTGGGTCGGCAAAGAGAGTTCAGTAAGTTGGTTTTGACTAAAAAGAGAGAGCTGTTGTTGACGTGAGATTTCCAACCACTTTTTGTGCCACCGCGACACATGCATGTAAGGAATTAGGATTATCCCTAACACTGACTTCGTCCAAGGCACTATGGCAGTCCACTGTCCCTAAATAGTTAGGGTGGGTCAAATGCAGAGGGCACACTTCCCCAAAGAGCTTAGTGAAATATCTTAAAGCAGCACTTAAAGCAGCTCTATGAAACTTTTCATTTTGTGTTGATTTTGGCGGTCCCTGTGGACAAAGGCGGTAGTGTTTCACCTAACGTTAGGTTACATGTTCCCTCCGCCTCACTCCCCACTGCAAGGAGACTATTTCCCCGGGAGGAGAGCGGGCGGCAGCTCCGGAGACGGACCTTCAGTCAGCGGCTGAAGCAACTGAAGTTCAGCCAGAGCAAACCCCAGCACCATTTCGTCTGGTGTTGCGGAAAAATCTGACCCAGTGGAAGGCATTAAGAATAACTATTAGTAGGTCATATTGGAGGCATCGGTATATAATTGAGACTGTTTCATAAACAGTTAAAAACTCCTTAGAGTACTTTTAAGTTGAAAGTTGAAATGTTAACAATATTCTGTTCAAATATGAGGTAGCACTAGCAGCTTTCCTCCAAGTTTAATGTGTGAAGGAGTGAGGGAGAGCGGTATTTACACAAAATCACAATGTGGGGTTGAGTGCAAATTGTAAATTTAGCTCTTTTTACAGCATATACCCAATGTTCAGTACCTTCAACCTAAAACATTGTACTGCATTTCAAGTTTCCATTGCATGTGGCAATGCTGCCCATGCTGTAGCTGCATACACTACCTATCAAAGCCATAGAAAAACTAGTTGTCTTTTGGCGCCATCTCATGGCCAAAATCTATTTCATATTGAATCCTAAACTTAAATCCAAGGGTTAATGACCTGTAGCTGTCAGGGGATGCTCAAAATAATACAAACACCCATGCAAAGCAGCATGACAGCTCACATACACATCTTACTTTTGTGAATATTACAATATTTTTGAGGCTATGTCATGCAGGGAACTTGTCATATGCAGAGCAATGATCCTAAACATACAGCTAAAGCAACCAAGGAGCTTTTTAAGGCCAACCATATCTTACTGATTTACTGACCAAGTCAGTCAGCTGACTTCAATCCAGCTGAGCATGTTTTTGACTTGCTGAAGACCAGACAGGATAGGGAGACCATGAACAGTCGGAAAAGTGGGACAGAGACAAAAGGTGCAAAATATAGCGGAAACGACAAAAAGAGTTCAAATGGGAGTTATAATGTAAGGACTTGAAGGAGCTGAAGTGGATGGAGAAAGACTAAACTGCTTCGCTTCATGGATAGCTGGGAGCTAGACTGCATTGCTGGCTTAACTCTATATGAAGAAGCAGCCGAATGAGTATGAAGAAAATAGTAGGAAAAGGATAAAGGGGGCAAAATATAGTGTAAGGTATAAAATTGTGTGTGTGTGTGAGAGAGAGAGAGAGAGAGAGAGAGCGTGTGGAGAAAAAGCTGATTTTTATTTCTAAAATCTTCAGCACTCTTTTATTGTGAAAATCCAGCCCTTCGGTACAGTACTGTTACGATTTGGCGGCTTTTATTTTTACAAATCCGATTCCTCCGGGGCTTCCAGCTGTGCTCATATTAGTGTCTGATGGCTTTTATTTTGAAAATCCAGCCTACGTAGAGGCCCCTGTTGAGCCCCTGTTACCGTGCTGTTATTTTGAAAATCTGTGAGGGTGTGTGTGTGTGTGTCGGTTTAGACACATGAATATATGACCAAGAGTAAGAGGCTTCCCCCATACTGTATGACGGATGAGAGAGAAAGTCCCAAGTGTCATGATCGATTTATTAATTCAGGCCTACTTTACTTAACTTGAGTACTTCCATTTTCTGCTACTTTATACTTCTACTTGGCTACATTTCAGAGGCAAATATTGTACTTTTTACTGCAATACAATTATCTGACAACATTAGTTATAGTTACTTTGCAGATTCAGATTATTAATACAAAATATAATCAACTAATAAATCATGATGTATTATTATAAGTTAAACTACCAGCAATATATCAAGTAGTTAAAATGAGCTCCACCTT
>NTHP01000258.1:447645-463492 GCA_003416845.1 Oplegnathus fasciatus | reverse complement strand
TGGCTGGGGGCTACACAAAGGTTGATGCCCAGAAACGTCCCGAGCACAGCAAAATAAGAAAATACAGGCAGAGGGCAGGGTCTCTGCAGATACAGACACCACCACACACTTCTAGTGGGTCATAAGTGATGATTAAGATGAATTATTTTTGTATGAGTCTATACATTGTGTTTTTAGGAAAATCCTACTCGTTATACCTTTAATGAGGGGAGCTATTAATAAATTCTTGACCTATATTATAGATCTATAGGATGGGTATAAAAAACAGATTTAACAATCCTTAATCTGTGATTGAATCAAGTCCCACGTGCATAGAGATTTGTTTTCATGCAGTGGAGGAGGTAGGCTACAGTATGTGGCATACACAGAGCCATCACTGATGTATGACTGCACATTTCCCTTAGTAGAATCACATGAAGTAATAGTTGACACTACGTGTTATGAAAAAGCAGTCTCCATGTTTCTTTGTCTTTACTGTCCACTGCAGCAACATTGTTTCAGGAAATGCACCGGGCTGATCGAGCAAAAGTGTAAAGTAAGTGATTGACTACTGTTACAACTAATACCTTGGTCAGGTTATTTTACGTTGTCTTTTAGAGTGCATGTAGAAGCCAGAAATGTCTTTAACAGATAGAAAAGACGTCCTGAGACATCTACATTGCTATTTTTTATTTGTTCTAACTTACATACTGTTCCTGTTTTCTCACCATATGTGCTTTTGGATTTCTCTGACTAGCTGTTGATTGACGGGATCCTGGGGACACTGGTGATCTTCCTGGTGCTGGAGCTGTTGATCTGTATCACTGCCATGCTGTTTGGACTCAGTGTCCTAGCTGCTGGTGGAACCCAGGTGAGCTCTGATACCGTAAAGCTTCATCAAATGATATTTGACCTCTAAGGGGCAGAAAAACTCCAAGACTAAGTCACACAGACACAGTTTTGATATACTGTCACCTTAAAAAGCACCCAAATAATGCAGGGGTAAAGTAATTACATTAGATAATAGTGAATGGAGTAGTTCAGCATATGTTTAGGTGACCCAGTTAATGTAAAGTGAAAAGGGTAAATTCAGTAAGTGGCTTGGGTACATGGTAAGCTAGATTAGACAGGTGTTAATAAGTCATGCAGAGTAGGTGGTTAGGTGAGATGGAGGTTGAGTAGTTGGTGAGGTGTGGTGAATCACCTCCTCTGTTAAATGAAGTGGTATATCATTGAAATACAATGATAACTTAGCAATAGGTTGGTCATTGGTGATTAGTGGGATATATAAATTGAATAAGAGGTGATGATTAAATGAACTAACTGGGCCAACTGATGAAATTATCATCATCGGTCCAAGATAAATCCAAGATAACATCAAACAGCTTTAAAGAATTGCAGAACAGAGCGTCAGTAGTTTTCAATAATACCTTCTAATACTGTGCATATATCACCAAGCAGGATTTTAGTTTTCATATAGTTTTTGTGTGTAAAATCGCTGCAGTGAACACAACTGTGCTGTCAGGCGCTCAGAGCGCACTGGAGACACTGCGGTGGCTGCCACACACACTCTGCCATCTCCAGTCACCCGACACATCTTCACCACCTGCACATATGGATTGTGTAAATTAGCAAAGTCTGGAAACAAAGCCAGAGACAGCTCTCGCAAAATCATCACACACTATATCCTCATTATGAGTCCAAATCATAATGCAGGTCAAGTTCACCAGAACAAAACTTAAATAAATAAATAAATTGTGAAACTTCTGTTTTCAAATGATAGTGGGGGATACCACTGATAGTCGCCATCATTTTGGCAAGGTGTGAAGCAATCAGTCTGATTGCTGTAAACATATAAATACTGTGGTGACACTCGTGCATAATGCTGCATGATGGATGCACTGGGACTGCTGGAGGACTATGTGAATGGAAGAATTAGGAGGGAACGAGTGTTCAGCAGGCTCATCTCTATGCATCAACATTCATGAGGTGCATTGCATTGGCCATTTCGGCTTTTGTGCGCATGTACACTTTTAGTATGGATCCTACGCACTGTTTTATAAATGAGACCCCAGGTCACCAGATNATCTCCCACCTCCCCACCAGAGATAAGCCCAGTGAGAGTGGTGTCATCCGCGAACTTCAGGAGCTTGACGGGCTAATGACTGGAGGTGCAGCTGTTGGTGTACAGGGAGAAGAGTAGAGGGGAAAGAACGCAGCCTTGAGGGGAACTGGTGCTGATGGTCCAGGAGTCAGAAACATGTTTCCCCAGCTTCACATGCTGCCTCCTGTCATACAAGAAGTCTGTGACCCACCTGCAGGTGGAGTCAGCCACATTCAGCTGGGAGAGCTTGTCCTGTAACAGAGACGGGATGATGGTGTTAAAAGCAGAGCTGAAGTCCACAAACAGGATCCTGGCATATGTTCCTGAGGAGTCCAGGTGCTGGAGGATGAAGTGGAGGGCCATGTTTACTGCATTGTCTACAGACCTGTTGGCCCTCAAAACAGGTTTGCAGAGCTTTGATTTCTGCCCGTAGGCAGGAATCAGGTGGACCATGAAGTGGTCAGAGTGTCCCAGTACAGCTCGGGGGACGGCGTGATAGGCATTGCTTACTGTAGTGTAACAATGGTCCAGTATATACTCTCTCTGATCGGGCATTTAATAAACTGTTTTTGGGGAGTTTGTGGCTGAGGTTACCTTTGTTAAAGCCCCCAAGGACAATAACTAAGGAGTCCGGATTTGTCCGCTCCACACACAGTATCTGGCATCTATCATGTACTGTGCCTCCTGCACTTTGGCCTGCGGTGGAATGTAAACACTGACCAGAATGTATGAAGCAAGCTCACGGAGGGAGTAAAGCAGTTTATGAAAAAAGATTCCTGATCAGAAGAACAGTGTTGTTGGATCACTGTCACGTCATTACACCAGTCACTGTTAACGTAAAAACAGATACCTCCACCTTTCGTTTTACTGGAGAGTTCTGTGTTGCGATGCGCTCTGAAGCGTGTGAAGCCTTCCACACCACCATGTCTCTGTGAAGCATAAAACGGAAGATGAAGAAAAGTCTCTGTTCTTCCCCATCAGTAGCTGAAGTTTGTCCAGCTTGTTACACAGTGAGCGCACGTTGGAAAGAAATATTCCTGGTAACGGTGTGCAAAGTCCAGCACGTTTTCCTCTCCTCCAGCGTTTCACTGCATGTACAAAGGTGAGGGTACCTTTGACCAGAATGTCCAATAATTCCACTGATGACAAGAGAAAAGCGGGAAATAAGTCCGCTGGTGTTGTTCCCCTGATGTTCATGAGCTCTTCTCTGGTGAAAGAGCTCCGGATACCACAGCCGAAAACTGAATTAACAACGCACACCAACACACCGAAGCAGCGATCCGTGGTGCCATCTTGATGTACACTGTATATTATACTGTATATATGTAAGGTATAATAAAATTGAATTGAGCCATTAAAGGTTGGTCCTGTTATTGTCAGTAGTTTGGCAGAAGGCTGAGATGAAACTACTACTTAACAAACATAAGAGCTGTTAAATGTGTTTGTGTGTGTGTGTGTGTGTGTGTGTCCTGCAGGCTCCAAGCCAGAGACCTGTCTATCCACAGACTCGCCCCCCACCTGTTCCAGCTGTGCAGGCTGTTCAGACTCCTCCAGCTGCAGCTGAGCCATCTCAGGTACCACAAACACAGTCTTTGTCAGGGCCCTATTTTTATCAGGTGCATAGCGCAGGGTGTCCTCTACACCTCTGGCCGCAAAAGAACACTGACCATGCCTTTGCACACTGTGAATAGTTCCATATGACTCTGCATGAAAATTGGTCCAGATCAAAAGCAGAAAATGAAACATTTTTACATTGTAGTTCTAGTTCATTTAGTTTACACACTGATTTGTTACAATGAAACAAGAGTTGTAAATATTAAGTCTCACTAATGGACACACAGTTCATTTATACACAGCAAACCAACAAACTGTGTGAGAGCAGATGCACCTACAAAATCCCCAAAGTTACCTTGGACTCCAGACTGTGTAGAGACTGCTGGTCTTACTGCACAGAGCTAACAAAGTAAAGGTTGGATTTGAGCTTTACTCAAGAAACTTCCAATCTTAATAATTATACCATGGCCACAGTGTTTACTTGATTTTGATTTGGCAGAGGGAGTGTTTTTTTTTTCAGATAATAGCACAGCTTTCACATCACCATTTTAAATGAATACTTGGAGAAGGGAGGGTAATGTTGAAAAATGTTTCAGCTGTTAAGAAGCTACTGATTAGTCTACATGTTGGGATGGAGGACATACCTCACCAAAATGTGAATCCACAAAACTTACATTTTGGTTTCTGCCAAGTGTTACTGTATTAGTGGCTTATTCCTTTCCAACGTGGGCAGTTGTGAAAAAAGGAAGAAACTCATTTCACAGAGTGAAATGTTAGCCTGCATGTCATTAACTTTTGATAACTTCACTGCTGGTTTTGCAGATACCTTCCATACTAAAGAAGGACCACTAGAAACAGAAGGAGTTGATTATCTCTACTAGATGATGGAGAAATAGCTGTCAAGTATAACCAGAGAACAAATCACATAAGCCTGTTTAGTTAAGTGTGGTTGGTCCATGATATGTTCTTATCACCAGTGAACCACAGCAGAGTTTGCATGGAATCTGAGGCACTGCTCTCTGTGCATCAACAGGTGGCTGTAGTTGTGACTGAACCTGATTCGGAGCAGGTGGAGGACATCTCCACCCCACCCACTGAACCCCAGGTGGAGCCAATAGAAGCCGTGACCACAGAACCCTGAACTCAACACAAGCTGGTGGTGTCATGTCATGTCATGTCAGACAACTGGTAAAAACTATTCCTGTCAGCCTCCTGATGGCCATTACAATTAGGACTGGTTTAGCTTGATGACTCATGTATCAAGTGCTGATGGCAGCAGTCCACGGTAATACAAATAATAAGAATTGGTAAAAATAAATGTAAATGTCTCAACAAGTTTTACATGTAACCAACAGGTTGTTATTCTTCCTTTCACTTCTGACATGACATGAGCACAGCATCGGTGTTAGCACTGCTGGACGTACAGTACACTATGTGGTTATGATATGGATCAGTCTCATTAGTAAGGTTGATGTATCCCTCAAATACTAAGAACACTAAAATAAGCATAGTCAGAGAAATAAAAATAACAGAGAAAGACAATGAGCGGCGAGGGTAAAGCAAAGATCTTAGTCACTATTAGAGTATGTAGGATATATTCACTTCACAGTGTGTGCACATTTTGTGTTAATTAAAAATGAAGGCAGATTCAGTATGTAACCTGGTACTATTTCTAAAGGTCTTTAATACAGTGGCCCAGAGAGCTCAACGCACAGCAACTTAAGAAAACAAATGCAAATTGACAAAACACAAGCAAACATCTTCACCAATTTGACAACACATGCACAGCACTTACAAAACACGCTGCAAATACAGAAACACGCTGCAAATACACAAAACACAACCAAATACAGAAATGTACTGCAAATACACAAAACATAGTAAATAAACGAAATACACTAAAAAGTGCTGAACACGGCTTTGACAATGACAAGCATGTCCAAGACGTGCTCAGCACTTTTTGGTATCCTCTGGAAACACTTCCATTGTTTGAGTTTGAGTATTTGGTTGTGTTTTGTGTATTTGCAGTGCGTTTCTGTATTTAGTTGTGTTTTGTGTATTTGCATGTGTTTTCTTAAGTTGCTGTGCGTTGAGCTCTCAGGGTCACCGAACTTAAACCTCTTTCGCCTACAACATATTTGACTGTTGCAATAACGTTTTGTTGTTGTTGTTTTTTATAAAACTAACCTTTTATTGAGTTTATGCTATTTTAAACTTGTCTTAATGCCATTCCAGAATTCACTGATGAAAGACTATTACAGCAGCCAATCCACTGTCTATTGTCCATCCATTGTTGGTTCTGATATTTTAGATCTGTTATCTTGAGATTAAGACTTAAAGGAGCACTCCAGTGATTTATTACTTCCATAAAGATAGGAGAGGATCGCAAGAGGCGGAAGTATGTAGAAAATTAATGAATCCATACATGTCCACCACTTGTTATCTGGAGACAATGAAATAACTACTGTATGTTGTGATGACATAATATCAGTTCGCTGGGGCAAGATAACAAGATAAATAACCAATGATATTTGGATAATGGGACAACAAAACTATAAAAACTACAAAGCAGCCATAATCACCCATATTATACACTCATAAACATGAGTAACGAAAACGTGGAACCGATTTGTATAATCATAAGGTATAATCATGAGATTTAGCATTTGTGTAGTTATTGCACAGAAATGTGCTGAACCTTAAAGGCACATCAGCAGGCCTGTAGGTACTGTACCATTATGGAGGCCTGTGAGAACTTTAAGCAAGAAATGTCTCTGAAAATGCTTTTGTAACTATAGCTCTTGTAGTTGCTCATTGTTCTAAACAGATTAGACAAAAACACTCATTCTTCATTAAATGGGAGGAGTTGGGACTCATGACATCAATATTTCTAAAGTGTAGGCTACGGCCTTGGCTGCCTGCCTATTCAAATGTCTGTCAGATACTGTTTTCCTGTACTGGCTTGTTCATATTATTATGATTCTTTGTGGAAACCAAAGGATGGCATGATTAACTGTAAATGAATATATGAACATTTAAATCGCAGTGAAAATAAAGTTACTGCTGCACCAATAAAAAAAAGGACAATAGATATCCATTATCACTCTCACCTATCACTGATAATCACCTTCAGTACTTTAGTGTTCAATTATAATTGAAGCTTTTAATTTTTGAATAAGTTTATTTAGTTTCATCACAGCAAATGCATCCACATGCATAAAACCCACTGAATCCAAATATTTAGGACCGAAGATACTGTCACTTCTATAAATTGTATACTGATGAAACAATAACAAAATCTAGATTACTCATATTAGTCTTATGTTAGTCTCAAACCACAGTCTTTGGTTTGCTTATGTCTTTTCCTTTTTGTCACATAAATTTCAGTTAATTATAAATCTTTTTTAGCATACAAATTCAAATCACAAAAGCAGGCATTTTTATTAGGAGACTGGCGTCGGTATTTATCATAATTCATTACCTCATTAATACCTACAATCTCACATGTTGTCTACAGTCCAGTCAATAAAAACATTAATATTTTTCAGTTAATATGTACTAGCAAGTCATGTATTTGAATGCACGCCTGTCACTCAGTCACTGATGGTAATTGTGGGTGGGTGGGTGTTCCTGTGTGGAGGTGTGTGTGTGTGCGTCACCGGGGCATAGCGGTAGTGGATGAATCACCTGTGCACCTGGTTGTTATCAGTTTTGTTTGTAACAGAGAGGAGGTGAGTAGGGAGCCCTTATTTTCTGTTGAGCTATCCATTTTGGTCCAGTTTTGCCACAGTGTCGCAGAGGATCTTATAAGGTAAAGGTTTCTTTGTGTCTACAATAACTCTTTATTTGGACACAGCTTGTCGGACCCAAATCACACCTCTCATTCCTGTAGAAAATAAAAGGCCAGCCTCAAATACAGGCCGGGGGGGAAAATAAACAAGGGTGGATAAACTCCTAGTGCCTGTCATATAATGTGCATGCCAACAAAGCATAATGTACATTTCCATCACTTTAATTTAATAAATTTAACAATATAATAATGCTATTTTCAACACTTTGTTGTTCTGGATTACTCATGTAAAGTGTTATTGTCTGACTTCAGTCACTGCGAGGGTCTGTGTGTTAATGTCGCAGCCAAATGGTATTCTGTAGCAACGTACAAGTGCCACAAGATAGTTATATTTGAAGTACTGTATGGAAACCTTGCAAGTTAATTTGTGAATTTTCCACAACATGGTCATGCAAATGTTTCACAATAAAAGCCTTTTAACAGCGTAATGCAGCAACAAATATTTAACATGGTAAATGGGAGCAGATCAGAAAACAAATTTATAGACCAAATATACTCATCAAACAGAGGGAATTAGAAATAAAGGCCTGTCCCTAATATAAGCCTGCTTCAAATAAAGGCCTCACTTTTTAGATTAAGTTAGATTTACTTTCTTGTCTTTGCAAAGTACAAGTACTGAGACAACAAAATGCAATTTAGCATCTAACCAGAAGTGCAAAAATCAGGGCAGAGTAATGTACCTATAGTATAGGGGTAATTAGATTAGATAATCCTAAAATAACCCTTATTGATCCCCAGAGGGGAAATTCGTGTGTTACAGCAGCACAAGGACAGAAATTAGTCAATCTTACAGAAAAAAATATGAATAAATAATTAAAAGTATATGAAATAAAAATAAGAATAGAACAGAATAAAAACTATACAAGAGTAATCAAACTCAAACTCAAATTACAATAGCAGTTCAGATATGGTACCCACAGCTAGTGTTGTACTTGACCAAATGGTGCAATACTGTCTCAAGCAAAGTGACATAGTGGTGTGATTAGTAGCAGCAAAGTATATGTAAGAGTAATATGATACCATCAGCTATAACAGCATACACCAGAATGTTATACAGTATAATTATTTGGTTATACTGTTACTGTATGTTATATATACATACATATTATTATAACATGATAAAGAATAATATAGTGCAGTGTAATATAGTATGTGATATAAATTATAATACTGTATATAAGGTGACATGTACTGATATAGTATAACATAATGTGCAGTACAGCAATATAGCTCAGAATAACATATGTAAGATTTGATAATATAAGATTGCACTTTTATTGATCCTCAGCAGGGAAATTCAGTTCTTGCAGCAGGACAAGGACAGAAATAAATACTGATAAGTGTAGAAAATAAAATAAATAAATCATAAGAGGTACATAAATTAAAATAAGAATAGAATAAAAATAGAAAGTATACAAGGGCATTTGTGGGTAAAATTACAGGATAAAGTGACAGTGTTGCGGTTAAAGTGACAGTAGTGCGATTAATAAGAGCAGCGTCAACAAATCTATGTAAACAGTGTACAATATATGATATGATTAAATAATGGTACTCAGTGTTTGTCTGTATTAACATAATAGAATATAATGCAAGAGTCAATGTAACATATTAAGATAATATAGTATAATATGGTACATTATGATATAGTATGGGATATGTACGGTGGCCCTAAGAGCTCAATGCACAGCAACTTAAGAAAACATGCAAATAGACAAAACATAAGCAAATTAAGAAAACATCTTATGCGCGCATCTTATCAAATGTGCAGCACATACAAAAATGCGCTGCAAATACAGAAAACAACAACGGAAGTGTTTCCAGAGGACACTAAAAAGTGCTGAACACGTGGACATGCTTGTTGTTGTTGTTGTTTGAGACTCATGAAGTTATTGAAGTCGGGTCCATGTTATCATTCATGTGTATGTTGTGGATTTATGACTTCTGCTACTGCTCTACTCTGCCCATGTGCACCTCGCAGGACCTTGTAGAGTGAAAAAGTGGAATTCTATCAGTCAGTTTAATGATTTACAGTATAAGGAGCCTGCATAATAATCATATAAGCATTATTAGAGCAGAAATATCCGGAGATGTAGCCTACAGTAGGTCAATCATTGTAATGATAATGAGATGACCTCAGTTTCAAAGTTTAAAAAGTTACATATCACACAATATCAAATTTTTTAAGGGGGAGGAGGATTTTTTGTTGCCCCCCCACCACCATTGATGAGGGTGAGGATGACCAGTACTGGGGTTTTGGTGGTTTTGAGTGTTACAAATAGAACTGATTCACGTGTGCAGCTGTCACTTTCAGCGCATGCCCACAATGAACGTGATTGGACTTGTCCACTTTCTTTACATCCAGGTTGAAAGGATTAGAAGTGTCCCACTCCCCATGTGTGTCTATGTATGGGAGGTTAACTTACAACAATAGTTTATCATATTCAATCTTAGCTACAACAGGACGGGGTGAATCAGCACTGTCATTTTAATTCCTAAATTTCACCACCAAAATCATCAAAAACAGATTTCTCCTCCTCTGTGGTATGAGGCAATATTTAGGGCTACAGGCAGTTTTACCCATTTGGGTTGGAGTTACAAATATGTGAATGGTCGTCTGTGTTACATCACTGTTCAAGTATGTAAATGGATGACCATGAGCTGGGACTGCAAAGTTTAGAGAAAAACATTAAGGCGAGTGGATGGGAGGAATGTCCACCAGCGGCGGTGTGACAGCGGCGTATATCAGAAATTCCCATAAAATATAATATATATATGTATATATATGTATATATATATATATATATAAGAGTTTTAGTCATGAATCTTCTCAAGATTTGCATTTGGCCCCTGGTGTAAGGAACACAGGGTCCTGTTCATAGAAGAGAAAATCCAGTTAAATCCTGTATGATTTGCATCTCATTGCTGAGAGCAGTAGGTGTCAGCAGAGAATAGCAGTCTGACGCAATGGAAACATACAGTATACACTACTGCGCCATCATGGTGTTGCTTCTTTTACTTGAAAAAAAGAGTTTTCTATCACTCTGGTTAATAATAAACCTAACAGACAATTCCAAACATTAAATGTTTTTTGTAAGTTAAGAAATCATGGTGGAAGATAATATCAATCATATTCAAATGTAAGTCTCTCTCCTCATCGTGTTCTTCATGTAGGTGTCATGTACAATACTAATGACACACATACAGAATGATTATCTGTTCAATCATGTTTAAATCAGCTATATTATTCATAGCTGTTGTATGCATATGATGGATCTACAATAACATGCAACAGTGTTTTACCAGTACAATTCATGTATACAGTAGTGTGGACTTGAGAGCATTGGGGAATCGTGCTACACTATAGGCACTCCCTTTTCATGGCCTTTATCCAGATAACATCGGACTGAATGAATAATGATGACTGTTTAATAGAGCACTTGATAAACTGGACTCAGATAAAGCATTTGTCTGACGATTTTCCTGGAAGAAGGCGGTTAGCTTAGGGCACCCTTATGAAAAAAGAGTGTGAAATGCAATCTGTTAGATCATTTCACGTGTCAGCTGAAACATTTCACATGTGAATGTAAGTTCTACATTTGGAAATTGCGTTTATCTTAAAATTCACATGATAGAAGACAACATATTTTTAATTTTACATGTGAAGTGAAACATTTCATGTGTGATGTTGTGATTTCATATGTGAAAATAAATGTCACATTTGGAAATGATGTGTAAAATTCATATGTGATAAAAAAAACAACAACATGTCTTTACATGTGATTACAAACCTTAAAGTTGTAATCTCGAAGATTGGCAGTAATCAGTAATTGCAGTTGTGTTTTTGGACCTCATTTAAGTTTCACTTTCACTTTCATCGTCTGTAGTCATCGATCTTTGTTTGTTCGGCCATAATAACCGTTTACTCACAACGCCAACAGTACACTGCTTCACACACAAGTGAGTTGAAGAGCGAGTCTGTCGTGTTAAAAGCCTTGTTAAAAGCCGAACTGTGCACCGCTAGTGATTTTTCCGGGAAAGTCCCTCCCAACACCCGGGTCGTAATACTGCAAATGCTGCAGGCTTTCATCAGTGGGCCATAGGCTCAATCGCCATTGTGTTGCATCATTCGGCGATAGATAGTGACTTAACAGACGTTTATTTAAATGAAAATCTTGGAGATTATATCTTTAACATATTACAAATTTCAAAAGTACAATATTTTCAAACATAACCTAGAATTACCTCCCCGTGGTTGTATGCCTCCACCAGATTCATAATATATGTAATGAAGACTTTGAAGGAATTTGTCCAGAATTTGGCCTTTGTCCAGTCTGCCAGAAGGACTACATCATGGATTTTGACCTCCATGTCCGTTGTGAGTTGTATCTGGGTCCGGAGCACGCTGGCTTCGCCCGTACCCCTCAAGCCTCTCCGGCAGCGTCCGCCAGGGACACATAGGAGGCAGAAGCTTCCTGAAGCACTGCCCACTTCCTGCACCCATGTTAACCAATTGGGCTGTTTAGAAAGAAAGTGCTGCGGCGTGCAGCTCCACGGACGACTCGCAATCTGCAGCGACGTTTTCGCCGTCTGTTCTATTTTCTCTGCTCGCTGCGAACAAATCTGTCCAGTAAACACACGGATAATCTGTTAAAAACAAATTATAAAATTCTAAACTACACAACACTGGTAATAAGCACTTTGTCTACACTGTGGCCATTCATTCAGTGTTTACCCCAATAAAACAGGTTAAAGAGGATGGCGCAATAGGTTTAAGAAGATGATGCAGAGGATGGCTGCCGTGCCTCGAACTCCTCCTCAACTTTGCTTTTTATCTGTTTTGTTATTTATTTTCGATTTTTTTTAACATGTGCACTGCCCAAGTGAGCCCTATCATACAATATGATAGAGAACAATGTCTGCACATCGGGTCGTTGGTGGACAGCACTTTTTCACTGGGACTAACGAACAATGGGGAATATCCATGGCTGGGATTACCTGTTGCTGTATCTGGAAAGCGGAGGTGACAAAGGAAACGAGGTTCGCGTGCCGGAGTCCTGGTCAGGCTGAGGAAACATGAAAACCGGGCCCCTCTGCCGAGTGTTCTTCTGGCTAATGTCCAATCACTGGATAATAAGCTGGATGAACTCAAGAGCAGGATGGCTTTTCAACGGGATGTTAAGAACTTGTGACGTTATGGTTTTCACTGAGACTTGGTTTGACCCTTTGATCCTGGACTCGCCAATTGTTCCTGGGGGGTCTCCATTCACCACCAGGACCGGACAATAAAATCTGGGAAGAGCAAGGGAGGCGGTGTCTGCTTCATGGTCAACAACCAGATTATTTCCATGGGCTGTTCTCCGGACCTAGAGCACCTCATGATCGGATGCAGGCCTTATTATCTCTGCAGGGAGTTTACATCGGTTGTTCTCACAGTGGTGTACATTCCACCACACGCCGACACCAAACAAGCCCTGGACAAGCTGTATGGAGTTATCGACAGGACTGACACCTCACGGCCAGAGGCTGCTTTTATTGTGGTCGGAGATTTTAACAACGGCAACCTGAAGAAACACATCAGCTGTGATTCTTCAGATCAGATGTAATCTGATTTGCCAAATGGGGGGCGAGGGAGGGCCTTATATGCGTCCCGAAAAGGAGTGTAAACATAGCCAAGTGTGTTCTCACCACGTGGAGGACAGCTGATGTTGGTAATATCTCGGCAGGACTTTCCTCAGGTTGCCATTGTTAAAATCTCTGGTCACAATAAAGGCAGCCTCCGGCCATGAGGTCTCTGTCCTGTCGATAATTCCATACAGCTCGTCCAGGGCTTGGTTGGTCTTGGCGTGTGGTTGAATGTACACTGCTGTGAGAACGACGATGTAAACTCCCTTGGGATATGATAAGGCCGGCGCTCTAGGTCCAGAGAACTGCCCGTAGAAATAATCTCCACATCTAAGCACAACTGGCTGTTGACTATGAAGCAGACACCTCCTCCCTTGCTCTTCCCCGATTGTACTGTCCGATCCTGGTGGTGAATGGAGACCCCCTCAGGAACAATGGCTGACTCCGGGATCGAAGGGTCGAGCCAAGTATCCGTGAAAACCATAACGTTACAGTTCTTAACGTCCCATTGAAAAGCCATCCTGTGTCTGAGTTCATCCAGCTTGTTATCCAGTGATTGGACATTAGCCAGGACAATACTCAGCAGAGGAGGCCGGTTTTTGCAACCCTGATTTCCTCCATCACCTCCGCTTTCCAGGCCCAGCAGCAGGTAATCTCAGCCATGGATATTCCCCATTGCTGGTCGTGGTGGAAAAGTGTTGACCACCAGATGTCTCAAGATGCTTTTGAGTCCAAACTTTAAAAAACTTGAATGAGAATACAGGATTACATCATCTCATTCTATGTTAATAGATATTATCAAGTTAAATATGAATATAATAACATCCTTTCAAGACAAAGTATTCAAGTGGTGACACAGGAGCAGTTTGAGAGGTCAAGGTCACTGTGACCTCACGTCCGTCCCATTCTTGTGAACGTGATATCTCCTGCCAGCTATTCTTCAGTCCAAGGTCCAACATCACTGCTCCTATTGAATGACCTGCTGTTCCCATCATCGTTGAGTTAAAAGTGCATGCCACAGTTAGTATTTGATGTGTTAAGCCACTCACTCAGTCACTCAGTCACTCACTCAGTCAGTCACTCACTCATTCGCTCACTCACTCACTCACTCACTCACTCACTTCTTTTGCCTCTTCAGCATCCTGCATGACCTATCTGCAAGAATTACCCAAAGAACCAGTCTGAATACTTCCACGAGACAGCCTGGTCCCTTTCCTGATATGCTTTCTTGTTCTTATTTTGTACCCATGCTTTTATTTTGTACTGTTGTTGGAACACGTTTATATTGAAATTTAGTGAAATTATCTCTGTCTTAACCTCTTGGCACAGAAACTAATATTTTACCTTTTCTGCCTGTTCTGTTTGTTACATCTTAATAATAGACTTACAGATTTACACACAGCATCGTATTTTTTTAAGTGGGCACTTAGGCCATGCACTGTATTAGCATTTAAAAGTATTGAATTAATCTAAATTTAAGAGCAGCAGATACAGAAATACTTTTTGTAATATGTGGGCACACAGCATCCATACCAGACCTAATGTCAATCAGGCCAGTAGTTTTAGACAGTAAATAGTCTGATCCAGCAGTCTGATCCAAAGTATTGGATGGGCATTCTGATCGAATTAAAACAAGTTTCTGACAAGCAGGCACTATTTCTGACAATGTGGAAGGCAAATACCTGATCACATCCACAGATTCATTATCCAGTGCATATATAGACACATGCCTGCAGATCATTTATATGTACATGTTAGACAGAGGTTCTCCCATTGGACTCAGTGTTGTTAAAGAGGGAAGCCCAACCTCCCACAACATTATACTGGAGCCCAAAGATGGACAGATGCTGAAAAAAGATAACAATGGAAATAATGTGCAGTGAAACTCAAAGGGTGTGTGTGGGTGTACGTGGGTGTGTGTGTGTGAGTGTGGGTGTGTGTGTGTGGTTTTGGTACATTCATGTGGCTACATTAGCACTGTATTTGGTTACACCCTGCATTGTGTTGTTGCACTTTCACAGTGCCATTGTATTTGTTCCATTCTACCTACTGTTTTGCTGACAATGCAGTAGGCATTAATCTTCCCAATAACAGCTCTGAATAATTGTTGCCTCTCAAACATGGAAGAAAGAGTGGAGTTAATCATGGATAACTGTATACACAACACTCAGTATTTTATCACTGTGGTTTGTGCACTGATAAGCAACTGTACTCTTAAAAGAGTTGAGAGCAAAGTTGTCACTAGTGTTCCCTGCCCAGTGCTGTAGTATCATAATGCCATTTATACAATATTTACAATTGGACAATACATTCCTTGCAGGTATGTATTTGTATGCTAGCGTCACAGATCCCTATATAACCCTTTGAAATGCATCACCATCAAATATTTACTTTCTTCAAGGCAGGATGCACCTTTTCACTTCACCAGCAAATTTTTTGTCAACAGATTTGATGAAGACTGATAAATAACCAGGTTCAGTTTAGGTCATACACTATGGTGACTCATGGGAATAACAGGAGCCTCACATCTGTCACAGAGCAAATCAATGAAGCTGTCAGTCAGGTTGCTGAGTGGTCATAGTCATTCATAATTTCTGATTGAATCTGTTCAGTAATGTAATGTAGAAATAGGAGTTATATCTATATATATATATAGAGAGAGAGATATACTCTGTGTGTGTGTGTGTGTGTGTGTGTGTGTGTGTGTCATCACCGGCATCATGTCATCAGTTTTTTCC
>NTHP01000258.1:384079-447636 GCA_003416845.1 Oplegnathus fasciatus | reverse complement strand
GAATGCATCTCACAAAAATGAAAACAAAACATCATGTCAAAGTGACATCACTCCAGAGGACCATTTATCTATCAGCAGGCTATAGTCTGTAACTATTAGAACAGTGACACATTGTTGTACGTATCTGAACTGAAATAAAGACTGCTTATTGTGGAGAATGTGGAAGACCCTCAGTTTTGAGGGTATTTACGAAGACATAATTTGAACAGTGTAAGAACGGTAGCCTTTTTTTAATACATAGTCCTTCAATCGTAGCAGACAGAAAGTAATTGGACAAGTTGAAGTCAAAGTCATTTTATTTAATATGTGATTGCAAATCGTTGTTGTTAATGAGTCTCTGATGTCTTTCACCCATGGACTCTTGGTATCGTCCATGCTGATACTCTGTCAGGTTCACAAGCACAAACAACAGTCAGACCCTTCATACCAGCGACTTGCAGTCGCATAGAGGCAACCCTCTCTGGGCAACTCCAGAAAAGGAGAGTCCAGTCTATGATTAAGCTATACAATATCGCCCAGCACTAAATTTGTAATGAACTGCAAAAAGCATGAGCTTCTGTGCTTTGATTACCCGCTATGAAACAACATTACCCTCCTCCATTTTATAATGCCTAGTTGTACTTCTGCGGTTATTTTGGTGAAAGTAACACAAAAGTAGTGTAACGCGTTATTCTACACAGACAGTAATATTGTAAAGTAACTTATTACTTTCAAATGAAAGTAACTAGTAATATGTAATGTATTACATTTTGAAGGTAACTTACCCAACACTGCCTATGACAAAAATGCACTCATCAACGTCGGAAAAAGAAGCACAGGGATTGGATTAAGCGTAGCGGACTTTGAGATGCCCACAACATCTTCCGACCACCCAGCCAGACCAGATGGACCAAACACCACCTCAAGCAGTGCAATCGCCCCAGGAAGAGGGGAAAGAGAGCCAGGATAAGAGCTAAGCTAACCCGGCTTGACCCTGAGGCTATTCCACTACCCAGCCTCCTTCTGGCCAATGTCTGGTCGAAGGAAAGTAAAATGGATGAAATAATAATTACGCTAACTCAGCGATGGGAAATCAGACACTGTTGCCTGATGAAGTGATTGGAAGATGTTGTGGGCAGTAATAGTCTCCTGAAAAAATAACAACAAACAAATAAAAACAAAAATATCGCGAAGTTTAAAGGAGCTATTGCCTGCCGCATCTACAATATGTGTTACATTACATACACATTGCAGTATCTCAAACTAAATTTGGTTTTCGCTTTTTTGTTTACAAATTTTTATTTATTTTAATTTTATGTATTTATTTTATTTTAAAGCAGCTCAGTGGAACTTTTCATTTTGTGTTGATTTTGGCGGTCCCTGTGGTCAAAGGCGGTTTCACCTAACGTTAGGTTACATGTTCCCTCCGCTTCACTCCTCACCACAAGGAGACTACTTCGCCGGGAGGAGAGCACACGGCAGCTCCGGAGAAGGACCTTCAGTTAGCGGCTGAAGCAACTCAAATTCAGCCAGAGCAAACCCCAGCGCCGCTTCGTCTGACTTCGTGGAAAAATCCAACCAGGCATTAAGAATAACTATTAGAAGCTAATAGAAATAGCCTGCTCGCTGTTGGTCTCCTTTGGTTATGTAGGTCATATAGAGGCATCGGTATTAAATTGAGACTGTTTCATAACCAGTTAAAAACTCCACAGAGTACGTATAGGTAACTCTTCATTATGAAAACGGAATTTTGATCATTTTGATAACCAACAGATCATAGTGATTTTAAAATAACCTGCACATTGTCTTCTAAAATCATAAACATTTTGAGTTTGAAAATTAGTTCATCAGGTTCACCCTAAAACGTCTTAGTCATGATCCAGCTAACTGTCAATAAGCCTGCACTTTTGCACTTTGTTGCTCTGACAACAGTTCCAGATTAATTTTAAACCAGCTTCGGTGAACCAAAAGATTCAGGCATCAAATCATTAACACTCTAATCTGGATAGCTCCCCTTGTCCAGCTGATTCCAGATAGTGGGTCCAGAATACTGCAGGTTGCTGTGTGAACACAGCAGGGATTTCCACTAGCAGATGTGGATCCTACCTCTGAAAGGCTTTTGCTGCTGATCTTGTGCGAGCAATGGGAACTGGTGGTGAAGCCTACCTGAACAGTTCTGTCAGGTATTAGGAGGGGAATGTGACCCACATATTACCACTCTCAGTACAGTTACTTAATTCTGTCCACTGTGCAGTTAATACAGCCATTTGCAGAAGTTTGTCAGTCTTTATGTGTTCTTTCAGAGTGTGACCTGTCATGAGACCTCTGTTGATCACTGTTTGAAACTGGTCTAACCCTGTTCTGTTATCCTGCAGTGGTGCTGGGGGACAGGTTGTTCCATAATTCATAATAATCTTAGTAAAGAGAAGGGCATCGTACTTATGATGGGGACTTTCCTGGTTACTGCGCTTTACCACGGCTGTGTCTGGAGTCCATCATGGTAAACATCAAGTTTTCATTTGTTTTTGTCAGTTTTACATTATTATTGAATGGTAATGCACTTCCAAGTGTAGATTGATTGGAAAAGTCTGGACTGCATTATCATTCAACAGTAATGTAACTTCACTGTAAGTGCTCAAAGGCAGCTGGAGATTCTGGCAGACTTTTCACCTCCCAACCAAAAGGCTTCTTCAGTTCTGAACTGAACATCTTCAAGAATCTATTGGCAAGTCCAATTGCCTTTGACTGAGCACTTCCAGACATACCAGGATCTGGATGACTGAGAATCTTCACAGACATACGATAATAGACATGATGTTTACTGTGATGATTACTAGTTTGAGCAATATATATTGAATATATATATATACATATATTTTCTCCATTTGTATGCAGATGATACAGTCTTGTCTGCTATAAGGGAAATTGCAACATACATTTTAGTCCTGTTTGACCATGCTGAATCTTGTCTGTGACTAAGTTAATCATGTTGATTCCCATTATATTGATCATGCTAAATACTATCTGCGGCTGAGCTGGTGATGTTGATACCTATTATGTTTGATCATGCTGAATTACGTAACATTGCAAAAATTAGACACATCCTGTGTCAAAAAGATGTGGAAAAACTAGTCCATGCCTTTGTTACTTCTAGGCTGGATTATTGCAATTCCTTATTATCAGGCTGCTCCAATAAGTCTCTAAAGACTCTCCAGCTGATCCAGAATGCTGCGGCACGTTTACTTACAAGAACTAGGAAGAGAGATCATATTTCTCCAGTATTAGCTTCTCTGCACTGGCTCCCTGTAAAATCTAGAATAGAATTTAAAATCCTTCTCCTCACCTACAAAGCNNNNACCTAGAGCCCGGTTCTGCTCGAGGTTTCTGCCTCTTAAAAGGAAGTTTTTCCTTGCCACTGTCGCCAAGTGCTTGCTCATGGTGGGAATTGTTGGGTCTCTGTAAATAACATTATTAAGAGTACGGTCTAGACCTGCTCTATATGTAAAGTGTCATGAGATGACTTTTGTTGTGATTTGGCACTATATAAATAAAATTGAATTGAATTGAATTGAATGCTGTGTATGACTGAGTTAATCTAAAGTGCAGGACCACTCAGGTGAAGGGAGTACTCCTTTCACACCCAAATGTCACCAGAGATCCTGTCCTTTGTAGTTTATGAGCCTATTGTTTTCTGAACTATGACTGATGTGGGAAGGGGTAGCAAATGGTCACCCCAACATGGGAAGCAAACCTGGCTTAGGATGTTTCAGAGGGGGAGGACCAAGCCAAGGTATAAATGTAGACAACAGCTTCCCATTGTAGTGCACATTACAAACCAGCTTTTTGTCTTGTGTACCATGCTCTGAGCATTAATAAAGTGTGACAGTATATCACGGGGCAACCCTGTGCCCTAAAGTAAGGCACATACGTGACACACACACGCACAGCGGCCCTCTCTTCTATATCTTGTCATTTATTTTAATTCGCAGATAGTTGTTTGCTAGTATTGACGTGTACAAATGCACACATTTAATACATTTTACAGGTATGAAAAACGAGCAATTAACGTCTTAAGGGTAATTAACACAAACATTCTGTTTATTAAATTTAAGTTTTGTGTCACTTCTCCTCTCTCTTGTCTCTTCCTCTGCCATAAACCGGGAACTGCCAAACTCGAACTGGAGCGGTCCATTCGAATAAGTAGAGGGCTTCCCAGGAGAAGAGAGTGGAAGGGGTGTTTTGTTTCTGTTTAGGGTTTAAGCTGTTAAAGCACTTTTTTTAAAGAAACATGTTTTAAAATGTACTTAATGTATTTCAGGTCAATAATGTACTGTATTTGAATATTGCTGTCCTTGTGAATGGCTCGTACAATAAAATTATAATGGTCTCTTGAGTAGGTGGAGCCCACCTGTATAAAAGAAAGAAGGCTGGAGCACTTGAGAACACAGCAAGGCCAACTGTCACACAGTACAATAAGAGATTTCGTTCCTCATTGTCAGAGTGGGATTGCGAAATTGCCACGACACTGCATTTGGTTCCTCTTCAATTTAAGATATATCAAGATTACAATCTGCCTTTAACATTCTTCCGACATCTAATCTCAAGCTTGTACTGAATGCTGACATGACAAAATGTGTTTTATTCTCAAGAACCCATAATTCCAGTTTGCATCTCCCTGCCATCCATACACTGAGTGGTACTGAATTTGAAATTGTCCAGTCTTATAAATACCTGTGAATTTGGCTAGACAGCAGTCTCACTTTTAAACAGTATGTGGAGCAACTGGCACAGAAACGTAAGCTAAAATGGGTTTCTTATATCGGAATAAAGCATGTTTCTGTCTTGAGAACAGGAAAATGATTGTGCAGTCAACCATCATGTCTGTGCTTGACTATGGAGATATATTTTATTCTCATGCTGCTCACTCTACCTTAAAACAACTTGATGCAGTATATCATTTTGCTTTCTGTTTAATTACAGTAAATAAATATCCTTCTCATCACTGTGTACAATATGAAAAAGTAGGCTGGTCCTCACTAGCAACAATAAGATAACTACATTCTATCATTTTTATTTATTCAAAAGCTGCCTCAGTATATCACTTCTCCTCTTACATTTAAAACCACTGCTCACCAGACCAGATCTCAGGCCTGTTTAACTCTAGTTACCCCTCAGGTAAATACTGAATTTGAACAGACTGCCTTCCACTACTTTGCACCTTTTAAATGGAATGAATTACAGAGATTGCAGATTTTAAAACTTGAATGTCTCACTGGGATTTTAGTTTTTAACTATCAATCAGTTAAGGGATGTCTGTGATTGTTCCTGATGCAGTATGTGCTTTTGTTATGTCTGGCTATGTTCTTTGTATGTATATGTGGATGAAAATGAATGAAAGTCTAGCAGACTGAAAGGTAGAAATACACAGTAAAAGGGCCAAACATGAAAAAACACCAGCATGTTCCTTTAATCATATTTGAGACAGATTTAATTAGATTTTTTTCAATATTTAATATGCAGTTGAAACAAATATGGTAACAATTCAGGCATACATATTTAGTTCTTATGGATTTATTATGTGATTAATGTTCCTGCAATCATGCAGAGAAACATTATTAAAGAAAAACACATCAGCTATTCATCATTGGTTTGTAGTCAATAATTTATATACCGAAAAATAATGTTAAAATAGATACTAAATACTAAATACTAAATACTACAAAATAATAGTATTTACAATATTTACTTATATTAATCTTAACATCAGCATTCTGTTAAAAAACTGAAATATGGCAAAAAAATGAAACAACTGTGTAATAAATAAGAATTTCTTGATATTTGTTAATCCATGCTGTACACTATCCACGCTGTTGGAGTTGATCTTTCCTCATTCTGCCTCTGCTCACTGCAGTCTGCCTGGAAGGACAGGCACAAATCATATTCATTGTGAGTGATGAACACATTTGACATGATCAATTTTCAGTTCTGGACCAGGTCTATTTGGGGCCTTAATGAGAATTAAGCTGTTTTAGACAAATAAAGCTGGTAAACTGAAACAATACCTGTCAGTACAGTCTCCTTCTTATGGAAAGTTCACAGTCAAAATAGTGGGAGCATTATGTGAGAGCATTATGCCTTTTTTTATGCATTTTCCATTTGTACAACAAAAACTACATGTTCTTGATAATGTTATTTCAATATAATGTAACTTGTAAATGTGTTGCCACTTTCTCCATTACAATTAGTGGTTGAGAAAAATGCAATCAATTTTGGCATCGAATGGGAGACTGCATGATTTTTTTAGCTTTCAAATGAGGGCATGATAGAAAAGGTTTGACAACCACTGACATTAATAGCATGGTCAGGCAAAAAGAAAAAAGGCTGTTTAATTCATCATTTACTTTGACCTTTTAGCTATATTTGGTTACATTGGTGTCACCAGTATAAGCATAAATAGTGGATAAATAGCGGTATTATATACGCTTGCATGCTGATTTAGTTAAATTACTGACCTGAGCCATTGTTCAGGTGCCCACAGGCAAGCTTATCAGAAATGATTATTTTCTGTGGTCATGGTAGTGTGGGAGCTATAGAAAAATCAGGCAGTGTACCTACAAAATACCTACAGCCCTCAATTAGACATAATTCACAATTTTGTCTTCTTAAGCCACAGCGAATCTTGACATTTGAGTTGTGGACATAGATTTATAGAAAAGCATGCCTTTTGTTGTCTGAATGAGAAGGCTTTCTTTAATAAAGTCATACATTCATACAAAAACACACAAAGCCCAGCCCCTTTGTGTTGTCAGATAGCACCTTGGTGTGAGTCTCAAATAAATCTTCTAATGAGTAAGCTCTGATTAAGATCTACTGTGAGAGAGTGGGAGAGGCCAGAGACACTTCACTCCCTCTGCATTACAACATGGCATTAGATAGGAGTTCTTATATCAGTTACAAACTTCAACTGTATTTATTTATTTAGCCATTTATTATCATGTTGCTGTAGATACAAACGCCTGTATCGCCAACATGCCAACTCTTCAGGACCTAGCCTTGTGTTGGGCTTGGTGACCATGCATACTTGAGATAATACAGTTGTTTGCTATGAGTCAAATAGGTAGGAGAAATAATAAACCCATAGAAGAGTACCCATGTATTGCTTCAACTTATCTGAAATGCATTTTCATAAACATGCATTTAAGTCAAATCTGGCAATGTAAAACCCACCAATTTCAAGATATGTGGTTTTCATGAACATGCAATCAACTCAAGTTTAAAAATGTAAAACATTAATAAACTGTGTTTTTCACCTGATAGTGACAATAAAAGTATTACATGTCAAACTAAAGGTCAAACAGCCTACCAAACCTACCCGTAGAACTAACTATAATGCCTCTGAGCACAGGATGTGACTCATTCATGTGTGTTTATCACTGTCAGATTACTATTCAAATGGTAACATTAATCAAACATCAACAAAAGGTTCACCTAGTGCAAACATCATGCCAGAGCTGTGTCACACTGGTATTAAGAGGAACACGTGGTATTTAGACCAATTAATGATAGAAAGTTGTAGTTCTGTCAATTTTGAAATTATATATTTCATGAAGACAACAAGTGATTTTTTTTTTCACATGCACTGGTCACATTGTAAAACAATTCACCAGACTCAATGTCTGCTGCTCCCTGAGAGGCTGCAATGTTCACTACACTTCTCAATATGTAAGTGCTGGACAGAATGATGTTCAAAGTTGATACATGTGGACAGGCCACTGGGTCATTAGAATCAAAAGGGTTTTTTCCCATATAGCTGGGCGGCCAACAATAATTAAGTAAGTGAATTAAGTAGGCTACCTGTTGCTTGATGGCTCCCATTCATCCAGAGAATCTCATGGATTCACTGCATAGAACCCTGTCCTGTTCTTCTTGGGCGTGTCCGCCTGTTGAAAAACATGAGAGGACCAAATTTAAACTGCAATGAATAAGGCAGAACATGTCAACTTTTAATTTTAATATGCAAAGTGATACAAATATAGAAGCAAAATATAAACACTGCACAGGTCTTACTGTCACTTTGCAGTACTTACAATAATGACAGGGGTTGACCCTGGTTTCTGTGTCACTGGGGTTTGAGGTGTGTACACTGGCAGAGGGTCCTGGGGCAGTTGTTTCTTTTCAGTGTAATATGGATCCTCAGTAGTGTTCATGTGGCTTTCTGTTTTCTTGCAACACCATCGAACCAACTGAAAAAACAGAATCATAAGAGAGTGCAGAGAGTATTATCGAGTATTCTTCTAGCAATGTCCAGTCACTGGATAATTAGCTGGATGAACTCAGGAGCAGGGTGGCTTTTCAACGGGACAGTAAGAACTGTAACGTTATGGTTTTCACAGAGACTTGGCTAAAACCTTTGATCCAAGACTTGGCAAGACTCGGCAGACTCAACTTGTTCCAGAGGTAGGACCAGACAATAAAATCGGGGGGAAGGGTGGAGGTGTCTGCTTTATGATCAATAACCAGTGGTGCTCAGATATGGAGATCATTTCTACGGGCTGTTATACTGTCCTACAGCACCTTTTGATCGGGTACCATCCTTATTATCTCCCAAGGGAGTTTACATCAGTCATTTTTACAGCAGTGTACATTCCACCATGCGCTGACACGAATCAAGCCCTGGACAAACTGTGCTTAGTTATTGGCACGACTGGGACTTCAAAGCCAGAGGCTGCTTTTATTGTGGCCACAGATTTTAACAGCGCCAACCTGAGGAAAGATATCACCAACACATCAGCTGTCCTACTCGTGGCGGTAACATTCTTGATCATGTTTACACTCCCTTCTGGGACGGAAGTGGAGTCTAACTACTAGGGGCCGTATTCACAAACATTCTGAGAATACTCTCAGAGAGCTCCTAACTTAGCCTAAAAATTTCTAGCAAGGAATCTGAGCTTAGAAGTGATTTAGGTAAATTCTCACAGCAACTCTGAGCAAGGAAGGAACAAAAACTTTTACCTTAGTGAGGAGGTGTGATTGATCCCATTGCTAGGTATGACACGTTCTTTTAAAAGGTGTGATTGGTTGATCATTAAAAGAAATGCACTATACACAAATGCACTCTTAGTGATAATGGGCATAGAATGGACAGTGAAATCGATAGTTGATAGTTGTTATATTATATTATATATACATTTGCGTTGTGACCACTTTCATTTCTGCCGTTATAGCGTTGGGTGGGAGATGTGAGCGCATCTCTAATGAGATCGACCACAAACATGATCCCTGCACGATCTAATCTGTAGCTTTTCATTAACTCACTGTCATTCAGCGTTTGGAGAATATTTCTCCTACATTTTTGTCTTTCCGCCATTTTCTCCTCTGCTTAAGAAACTCTTAAGCCTCTTAAAAGTCCTCCTCCCTGCTCCTAACAGTTTTTCACCTTAGGAACTCTCTTAAGGGCTAAGATGCTTTGTGAATAACTTTTATCTTTACCAGGATCTAGTCTTAACTTTAAGGGGAAATTCTTAGAAAACGTCATAATTCTAAGAATTTTCTTAGAATTTCATCACTAGGAGCAACTCTTAGTACTAGGAAGCTTTATGAATACAGCCCCAGGGCTCCAACTCCAGGAATATGTGGTCCGGACTATGAACTGTCACAGACTACAAAAGGAAAACCAGCAGTGCTGAGATAGTGTCTGCATCTCTCCCAGATGAACAGAACACTTTCTATGCATGCTTTGAGAACAACTTCCCGGCTGAGGAGGTAGAAAAGGCCCACGACTCCTGCCCTCACAAGGATTAATCTATGTAAGGCACCTGGACCTGATGGCAGCCTCCCTGGCTGAGCTTGTGTGTAGGTCAACTGGCGGATGTCTTCACAGACATTTTCAACCTGTCACTGCTCCAGTCTGTAGTCCCCACATGTTTCAAGAAGTCCACCATTGTTCCTGTCCCCAAAAATACCAAAGCCCTCTGCCTTAACAACTACTGCCCAGTAGCACTCACCTCCACCTTCATGAAGTGCTTTGAGCGGTTAGTCAAAACTATCATCACCTCCTCCATCCCTGACTCACTGAACCCACCATTTGCATACAGACCAAATACACCTATTCACGCACGACTGTGTGACCACCCACAGCTCAAAACCATCATCAAGTTTGCTGACGACACAACCATCATCGGCCTGATCACTGGCGATGATGAGATGGCCTGCAGAGAGGAGGAGGTCAGAGCCCTGACCTTTTAATTACTGTTGGACCTAATGTTTCAAATTGGTACAACAGATCATCCACATGTTGACTTGTCATACGGAGAATCACTGGTGTAACTAATAATGTTAAAGCTACATTAATGAGACTTTGGGGAAATGTTTTGTTTGGTGCTGTGCATGTAGTGTACCGTGGGTTTATCAGGGCTTTTTCACTGAAAACAGCTGCCTGCTGCTGAGACTGAATCAAAACAGTTTTGGACTGTAAAAGCAAAACAATGAGCTGAAAGAGAGCTGAAAGGAACTGCTGAGTTGATGATAATGCTCTGTGGGGGGCGTCATTACACACAGTCATTAGATCTATAATTAACATAAAAATATTGATTAGAGCAGCTTTAATTATGGCTCTGTTCCAGTGAGTCAGCATTCACAATAACATGCAAGTATAAAAAGTATATTGTATTAAACCTGCTTAATAACTCACCATCATAATAAAGATGATTATGAGTAGCAACAAGATGGCAGCAGCTAATACTAAGAGGGCAATACCCCATCCAGGTACCCAGTCACTGCTTCCATTGCTGCTGCTGCCACCACCTGATGTCAGGGGATCATTGGGCTTTCCAGTTGAAACACTGTGAGAATCTGTATGTTTGTCATGTGGATTCACAGTTGTAGTGTTGTTCACTGCTGGGTCTTGTGTGGGATTTTTTCTTCCATCTGTTGTGTAAATGTCACTATGGTTCCCATGATTTGTCTTGGTGGTTGAAACTAATGTGGTGTCATCAGAAGATGTGCTTTTTTGGCTTGAAGATGTTGTGGGATCTCGGATTGTAGTATTAGTAGGTGTTAGTGCTGGAGTTGTGGGCACAGTGGTAGTTGCAGGTGTTGTAGTTGTTGTGGTAGTTGCAGTTGTAGATGTTGTTGTAGTTGTGGTTGCACTAGTTGTGGGTGTTGTGGTTGAGGTAGTTGTGGGTGTCGTGGTAGTTATAGGTGTTGTAGTTGTGGTAGTTGCATGTGATGTGGTTGTAGATGTTGTAGTTGTGGTAGTTGCAGGTGATGTAGTTATAGGTGTTGTAGTTGTGATAGTTGCATGTGATGTGGTTGTAGGTGTTGTAGTTGTGGTAGTTGCAGGTGATGTAGTTGTAGGTGCTGTAGTTGTGATAGTTCCATGTGATGTAGTTGTAGGTGTTGTAGTTGTTGTGGTAGTTGTAGGTATTGTGATAGTTGTAGGTGTTGTGGTAGTTGTAGGTGTTGTTGGTATAGTTGTGGATGTTGTGGTTGAGGTAGTTGCAGGTGTTGCAGTTGTTGTTTTGGGTCCATGTGTTGTAGTTGTGGCAGTTATAGGTGTTGTGATAGTTGCAGATCTGGTTTTGGTAGTTATAGGTGTTGTTAATGTAGTTGTGGATGTTGTGGTTGAGGTAGTTATAGGTGTTGTACTTGTGATAGTTGCAGATCTCGTAGTCGTGGTAGTTGTAGGTGTTGTGGTTGAGGTAGTTGTGGTTGTGGTAGTTTTAGGTGTTGTTGTAGGTGTTGTTGTGGCCGTGGTAGTTGTAGGGGTTGTTGTAGGTGTTGTTGTGGTTATATGTAGATATGTAGTAGTTGTGGGTGTTGTGGTTGTGGTAGTTGTTGCTGTAGTTGCACTTGTAGATGTTGTTGTAGTTGTGGTTGCAGTAGTTGTGGGTTTTGTGGTTGAGGTAGTTGTAGGTATTGTTGTGGTAGTTGTAGGCGTTGTTGTAGTTGGAGATTTCGTAGTTGTGGTAGTTGTGGTTGCAGCAGTTGTGGGTGTGGTAGTTGTAGGGGTTGTTGTAGGTGTTGTTGTGGTCGTGGTAGTGGTAGTTGTAGGGGTTGTTGTAGGTGTTGTGGTTGTAGTAGTTGTGGGTTTTGTGGTTGTGGTAGTTGTAGGTGTTGTAGTTGCAGTTGTAGATGTTGTTGTAGTTGTGGTTGCAGCAGTTGTGGTCGTGGTAGTTGTAGGTGTTGTTGCTGTTGTAGTTGTAGTTGTAGGTGTTGCTGTAGTTGTGGTAGGTGTTGTAGCTGTAGTTGTTGCAGGGTCTGCGGTGGTGGTAGTAGTCGTGGTTATTGGAGCTTCTGTTACTTTGTCAACTATAGAAAAAAAAGAAGTACTGATTACATATGTAGAACGTTGCTTTAAGACACAACATGTACATCACCAAGGAGGAACAATTAGAATGTACAAAATTAGATCTTACTGGTTGTATAGTCCAGATTTAGTTGCAGAATTTTGGGTTCAATTCTGTTGGCATTCACATGAAAGTATACATTGACGACGGCTGGATTAATAGAGATGGTATTGAAGACTACAGTGGCATTTGCAATTACTGATCCAGCACTGTGAAAGAAAGTATTATTATAACCACAGTAAAGAAGAAGTTATACACAACTACATTCATCATTTGTAATATTCTGATCCAAGAATCATTTAAACTCTTTTTGTAAATAATTACATCTACTTCCATCTTTATGCATATGTAGTAGTTATTTTGAAAAATACTGATGTACTGAATACTGAAATACTAAATACTGCAAAACAGCTGCATAAAAAATACTGAACTGCAACATTTCGCCAGAAAATCTATTGCACACCACACCTGACACTGCAGGTTAAGTAATAATAGAATGTATTGCCATGTACAATGTTTTCTCTTTGTATTCAAAACATATAGCCTTATTGTTGAAAAAACCTGCTGTTGTTCTCAGACAACATGGATGCCAATGACACTTTAACAGGGTTCTCAAGGAAATTGAATCGAACGCAACTGGATTTTTGGTTTTTGGTTTTTGTCTGTGAAGACGTTTCACCTCTTCACAGACAAAACCAAAAATCCAGTTGCGTTCGATTCAATTTCCTTGAGATAATTATGACCTGGATGAATGAGAATATTCACAGGTTTAACAGGGTTCCACTTATGGTTTTGGCTTGGAAGTGGAGTCTGCGCTGCCACTATCATCTGGCATAGCGTATACGCCCAAATACAGTTCCTCCATGATCGAGAGATATTGACGATACCTGAAAGTCATTGCCACAGCACCTCCATAGAAGCCATTTGTTGGACATATAGTGTTTTCAGGGCAGCCATAGATGCCTTTAAGCTGCAAAACAAAAAACAGAAAAACAAATACAGATCAACACCTTAAATACCTTAAGTTTGAAATAGAGATGTAATAGCACAGACAAATGACAACATATTATTTAACTTTGAGCACATACTGTATATACTATATATTATATACTGCTGGGCCTACCTCGTGTACTAACTGAAGTTAGATTGCATCCAAACTTTGTAAAACTCAATTCACAAAGCACTCCTGGACAGCTAGCTTGCCCTTTACTGTGAATAGCAACAGCGGAGATCACTGGGACACCCCTGATCTCCCGAGACTGAAACACCGCTCGTCCCAGGATAAAAGCATGAACTTTTTATATTTTGTGGTTACATTGTAACCTTGGTTCTCTGAGTGAGGAGACGATCTCTCCACTCAGTTACATATACAATATGTACAGGGAATGATCCCCGTGCTGTGAGGGTACATGGATACTTCCTTAAGACACCCTGGCTTACCAGGCCACACACTATGGATTATGTATATGATAGATGTTCTCTATCATATCAAGAATATCTCTCCACGTCATTACTTATTCCATCGGTATGGGGTGACTCTGTAAGACACCCCGTGAAGAGACAGTGCAGTCCACAATCCCAGTTCACAAAATAACAAGTAACAAACGAAGTATTTAGCAATGTCGACTATTTACATACCAACCAGATCAAGGCCCCCCAAGAGACAAAGGCCAAACTTGTGAACAGAGTGACCACTCAGGTCAGCCAGTCATTAAACTGACCCAGGGAGACAACAAAATGGTGGAGAATAAGAATGTGGCCCGCATGGCTTAGTCATCTACTGATGAGTCACTCAGCACTCGCTTACCGAAGGAGGGACTGGCTGCTACATTCAGACAGTAGAACCTCGAAAATGTGGACTGAGATTACCATGTGGCTGCTGCACATATGGTGGCGAGAGATGATCCCCACCACAATGCCCGCAATGTGGCGACACAACGAGTCGAATCCTGGATAGGACATATACTGTATGCTCAACAGCCCCGGCACATGCACACAGCCTACTGTCACAGTTTGGTTGCCAGCTTGCATAGGATGGGGAAGCCTTGGCCCCACTGCCTGTTGCCTGATGTAGCCTGCTGTGACTGCACTGTCGGTCCTAACATTGACATGATGAGCTCACCCTGGGAATATTCTGCATCTCAGGGGGCGAAGGTACTTGTTGATCGCCCTGAGGTCCAACATAGGATGAAGTCCTCCATCCCACTTGGGGACCAAGAAATAGCATGAGAAAAACCCAACCTGCCTTAAGGTGCTTTTCTCCAAAAGTGTGGACAGGTCTGCCCGCAGTACGTCTGCATGCTGAGGGTTGAATGCATGGATGACCTTTTCTAAATCTGCAGAGGAAAGGAATGACCTGGTCTTGGTTAAATGTCCCAGTTGGACATAGCAGGACTGCACCACTTACAGGCCTCTTTTTAAACATTATTAGATAAGGCACCCAGAATAGAGGAGGGATTTTAATGCTGTTATTGGTGGGGCCAGAAGGGGTAATTATAATTACTTCTGATTTGCAGTCATTCAGGAAATTTTTGGATATCCAATTCTTAATTTCAGCAAGGCAGGATATAACATAGGATACATCGGTGGTACCAGGCTTTAAAGGACATGCAGTTCCGTGTCATCCGTATTGCAATGAAAATTGATATTATGTCTTTGCAAGATTTGCTGCAGGGGTAGCATGTACATAGTAAATAAGAGGGGACCCAGAGTAGACCCCTGGGGGACCCCACAAAAGAGAGGAGCATGAGATCTCCAAGCATAACAGAGAAGGACTTGTTGGATAGAGAGGAAATGAACGAATCCAGAGCCACTTCACTGATGCCAACATAGCTTTTCAGACGTTTGACGTAGACACTGTGGTCCACCGTGTCAAAGGCTGAGCTAAGGTCAAGGAGAATTAAATTTTGTACAGGCCTGTGGCAGCGAGCAGTAGCTATTGGCGACCTTGACCAGAGCAGTCTCAGTGCTGTGTAGAGAGCAAAAATCAGATTGAAAATTTTCAAAAATGTGATTGTGGTTCATGAAACAAATAAATTGTGCGGAGACATTTTTTTCTAAAATCTCAGATAAAAATAGCAGCTTAGAGATTAGTCTAAAATTATTTCTTTAAGAAGTGGTAGACATTGATGTGTTTCAAATTGGAGGGGAAAATGCCAGTAGACAGAGAGCAGTTAATAATGATTAAAATATCCAGGTGGGAATGCAATCAGAAGGGCAGGTGGATGATTTTGAAAGTGCAACAGTGTGCTCCAGGGTTGACAGAGAGATTTCACTGAAGTGGATTAATGTTGAAGGTGGGCGGGAGTCAACATCAAGCTCTCTGAATTCTGTGTTCATGTGCTGCCGAATCTCCCCTATTTTGTTATAAAAGTAACGAAGAAATTCTTTACACCTCTCTGGAGAGGATTCAGCTGGCTGGCTAAGCAGGAGAGCAATCACACAGTTTATGGTTTTAAAGAGGATTCTGGGAGTTCCTTTCTTCTTTGATTGCACACTAATAAGTAGACATCACATCTTTGAGAGAAGCAAGGAAGACACTGTGTTTATCCTTCTAACATTTCCACTCTGCCTTCCTACATTGTCTTTGTTAAATTCCTTATTTCTGCATTCATCCATGGCAGAGAATAAGATTTTGACTTATTATATTTGACCGGAGCTACAGAATCTAAAATATTTGTGCAAGAGTTACAGTATTTAAAACATTGACAAGATCCTCTACAGTGAGGCCCTGGTATTTATTGATGTTAAAAAATGTGTTTGAGGTAAAAGCCAGTGTGGGGGATTTGGGGGCCATGAGAGAGGAGTGGAACCTGAAAGAACTTGTCATATGACCAGACAAGGCAAAATCAACCAAATTCACATCTGCCACACAGAAACCATAGGAGAGCACAAGGTCAAGTGTGTATCCTTTGTAATGGCTGGGATGCTCAAAGGTGGGGAACAGCCAAGCAAGACTGGAGAACAACTACAATCATTTCTGGCCTGCCAGTCTTGGCTGGTGGAAAAACAGAAATTCTTGGGGGGATGACCCAATGAAAGGGGCACATCCATCAGGATTTATCCAAGACTCTGCGATGATTTTAAAAAAAAAGAATATTGTTGGTTATGATAAAATCCTGGTAGATAAAAGACTTATTAGCAAGGGATCTTACATTAAGTAAACAGATAAGACCTGATTCGACAGCAGGGATTAAAGAAGCGATTTTAACTGTGATGAGATTGTTTCTGTGTGAACTGTGAGTAGATTTTGGTCTTGCACACTGCCTTTGGGAAACAAAACCATCAACAGCAGGAGCTAAACTGTCTGTGACGGGGCTATGAAGTACAGGGCTAGGATGTTGGGCAGGATATTGCTGGGGAAACCATCAGTTATGGCTAAAAGCAATAAAGTTAATAAAATTAGAAATCCATGTTCCTGTTCCTTTCCTGTCCCCTTTTTAAAAGGTCGCACTGGGTCCACAAGGAGTCAGAATTACTAATAAAACCAAGCAAAATTTTGCATCCAGAGGTGCAGATGAATAAGACTGCTAAAACGTTCAGAGTTCTTGGTCATAGTGGGAGTGGGACAGATACTGATAACCGGGGCTAACGTCCATGCAAGTCAAGATGTTCTGCCGTTTAATCGAAGGTCAAGTTCCAAAAGTCTTCAGTTTAACTTTTGTATTGATTGTGGCTACAGGAGTTCAATTTGTTTTCCCTCGCTTAGTTTCAAATTGAAAAGCTGGTATACGTATGTTCTTACCGCCTTAAGGCTACTGGTGCGCCTGGAAAGGTTATCTGAAACCTCTTGTGTTCTAACAACTAAGCTGCATCTGGTCCAAACATAGCTGAAGGTTCCACTGTTATTTTCAGTAAACAATCCTGATCTCCTTGTTGGAGCAGATGGCCTTACTACCCAAAAGGATACTAAGGCCCTGCCTGCAGCTTCTGCCTGCTCCTTCATAACAGAGGAAAGGCATGAGGAAGCCATTTGAAGCTCACCCACAAGGCCGGAACCTTCCTGGACCTGCCTTCTAATCTGGCGATGCACCTGCACCCTGACACTGCATCCTGGATCATGGACTACCTCACTGGACAGCCACAATATGTCAGAGTGGATGGCTGTGCCTCTGAGGTTGTGATAAGTAACACCAGCGCACCTTAAGGAACTGTACTCTCTCTACACCTCAGACTTCCATTTCAACTCAGGTTCTTGCCACCTTCAGAAGTTTCCCGATGACTCCTCCATTGTTGGATGCATCAACAAAGACAACGAGGAGTACAGAGGACTAATAGAGAGCTTTGTCACATGAAACTCAACATCAGCAAGACCAAGGAGCTGGTGGTGGACTACCAGAGGAACAGGAGGCTCCTTGTCCCTGTTATCATCCAGGGAGAAGAAGTGTTGAAGGTGGATTCATATAAGTACCTTGGGGCCCACATCAATAAAAACCCTAACTGGACTGAGCTCACAACACTGATGGTCAGGAAAGGACAGAACAGAGTGTTCTTCCTGAGGAGACTGAGAACCTTCAATGTGTGCAACAGGATCCTGAAGATCTTCTATTAGTCTGTGGTAGCCAGTGCACTGTTCTTTGCTGTGGTATGCACTATTCTTTGCTATTGTGTGCTGGGGTGGTGGCATCAGGGCTGGTGAGGCCAGCAGACTGAACATGCTGGTGAGGAAGGCCAGCTCTGTGGCTGGACTGGAAATGAACAGCCTGGAGTCAGTGGAGGAGAGGAGGATGACGGATAAAATCAAATTCACCCTAGATAATCCCTCGCCTGTAATTCGAGTTTACTTGCACTTGTATAGTTTCTAATTTTTTTTTCTTTCAAGTTTCTCTACTTACCTGTACTTCTATCTATGCAGTAACACCCGCATTTCCCCTTGAGAGATCAATAAAGGGTTATCTTTCCTTATCTTATCTAAATAGGATCCTGATTGACCAGTGAGGTGATTGGTGCTGACCTTTACTTCCACTAGTTAAAATGACAAACGTCTACAGCAGCAGGTCATATCAGCTGTCGCTAATTACGGTAATGTTGTGAGTAACGTGATGACAGAACTAAATGAAACTCATCTGTTCTTCTCTCATTTGTGAAGGAAGAAGGTCTGCTCTGTAACACCACTGTACAATCAGAGTGTTTCTGTAGTTCCAACAACTCCAACACAGTGATACGTCATCTCTCTAGCTGATCGATTCACTTCAATTTCAGGAGTCACATTCTCCAGTTAAACTTTTATTCTTATCAAATCAATAATTTAAAATAATAAAGTTAATAGTTTTGCATCAGGACCCAGGGAGACAACAAAATGGTGGAGAATAAGAATGTAGCCCGAATGGCCTAGTCATCTACTGATGAGTCACTCAGCACAAGGAGTTTTTGCTCCAGGACCTTCAGTGTTCGGATCAAGCAGCTCATGAAAAATAAGCTGTGTCAGATTCAGTAGCTACAGCTCTTATTTCAGTGTGTCTGATACATGTTTAGTCAACATTTAGGTAAATATAAGTATCAGATCGGACTTGTATTGCAGATATCTAATATTAAAGGACTCGGATCAGGGCAATATCACTCCACAACATGAAGGACACACTACTTCCTGCACAGGCACTGAGTGTTGGCAATGGATGTAAATCTTGATGTGGGTAACTGTCCAATGTGGACATAATTCCTAGGGATATTGCTTGGCAACAGTGTTCTTATGACCTAAATCACATGAATTTGAAGGCAAAATAAGTATATGCTCTTGTTTCCTCCATTACCATACCAATAGTACTCGCCTCACAGAAACAATTCCTGATTTTGTGAGAGCACCCAATAGATCTCCCAGATCCCAAATTTCCCCTAAGGTCACATGTTCATATTTTGAATGTCAATATAGTTCACAATTACTTTTCAAAAAGGAGTGTATTTAAAGTCACAATGAAAGCAAAAATTCTCCTTCATAAATTTAGCTAAATACCCATATAAGGTGTACCAAAACATATTTTTTTATCCCAACTACCACCCCTAAAGTGTAGCACTGTGCAAACACTAGTGGAATAATATTTATTGCATTAGGATGTGGTTGTGGTACTCGGGGCCGTAGCCAGGATTTTAGAAAAATCTCTCTCTAAAATATACATTTTACTTGTACATTATACATTAACTGTTCAATTGTACAGTAGTGTTTGTAAATTATATTTGCCACTTGAAAGTCTCAAGTCTAGTTTAAAGTCTTCTTCCCACTACCAGGAATGAAATTCTGGTGGAGAAATACTGAATGCTGAATATTTAATTTCTTGTCAGACTTAATGAAGTCAAGAGTAAGTATATGAGTCTTAAAATACTTTGGCCAGCCTGTAGAATAGCACCACGTGTAAGTTTTTAATTGTGGAATGAAAACTTCTTCCAGCTTGCAGGACATGAATTCACTGTCCTCAATGGTAGCTACAGCCCTGGTTGTACTGAAGTGGTTATCATCATCTTACCAAGTCACTGACTTCTTTATACATGGTCTGATGTTCCGTAGATGCTGGGTTGAGCAGTGCAGCAGTGAAGACTCTGTTAGTGATCTCCATTGGCAGAAAGAAGGCCTTCCGTGGAGTAGAGCTGAGTTGCTCTACACTGAGAGAGTCATTCGGGTGAAGAGGCTGAACAGTCAGAGGCCCTGTAGGTTTCAGTGTGACATTTGATCTATTAACTTGAGAAAGAAACATGCACTAGAATATCACTCGCACACTGATGTTTCCAATCTGATTTGTCATTTCAAGGGCCTGGATATGGCCACAGCCTTGCACTCTCAAAACTGTTTGGACATTAGGGTAGCAAAACGTGGAGATGAATCAAAGGGGACTACATTATCAAAAAAACTGTCTAAATGTCAGCGATGTTTGTTAAAAACATTAGGACTACAGCAGTGTTTGTCAACCTCTTCTTCCGCTGACCCCGTTTGTAGGTTCCAACATTCCATATAATATATCAAGCAAATATCAAAATATCAGTCTTAAAAATCTGTGACCTCGCTTGGATATCAAGCACTTTCACGTAAGGTCAGCCGAGAGGTTGAGAAAGCTTAGCCTTTTTAATATTTTGCACTATGATATTTAGATTTGAGTCTCCAGGAGTGCCGTTGTTGATTGGTGTTTCTCTGTACATTATGAGGATACACTAATATGGGACTTTATGATCATAGTAAATGCAATTTTCAAGGTCAATGAGGAACTTTCAGTCTCAGTTTTTAAGCCAAAATGTACAAGTTCCTAAAGTGCTCAGAGGAATGGAAATTTGAACATCTGTAATTCCATGACAGCTAGACAACTCCATCAGCTGAGGAAGATTGTGTATTATGATTGAAAGCTTCAGAGCAGCCACTATATGGACCTTGTGGTGAGATTGTTTTGCCAAAAACAATACCATGCTGCATGTTTACTGCATATTGTCATGAGGATTTTGGCATTTAAAAGCTGTAGTCTCCCGAGCATGTTCAATGAACCACGAAATATTCACATTTTCATTTCAGATCATTTTCAGTGTCGTTTTAAAGACTCAACCAGTGTCTAAATAAATGGGCAAAAATACGCAAAAATACCAGCATAGTCATTTAAGCAGGACATCTCACTTTCTTTGATGGGTTGTAAATGATACAAATATTAGCAGCCCTGCTGCAAGCCTCAACATCCATTTCATTCTTCCAACCAGCTATTGATGCATGAGTATTTCTTACCTGAAATAGCCATGGTCACTAAACACAGAGTACTGGTCCACAGCCATCTCAGTTGTACCATGGTGAATACAAGCCAGTAAACTTTAGTCCAATATTGCTCTGGTGATCTCTGGGACGTTCTTGCTTGATTACATAAATGGTGTTGTAGTCTTTCATGCCAAGGGTTTTATTCATTCAGGGTAAGAATGGGCAGGGATTAGAGGCTGGTCCACAAATGAATGATATCTCTTTTACATAACTGATTCTATGATTCAGATGTAAAGGCAAATCTGCCACACATACACCCTCAGAGTTTACTTTGGCTGGAAAAAAGTGCCTAATTAAGTTTGTGTAGATATCTGTGTGTTGCGTATACTTCTTATTACAATTATTATCTAATCTTAAGTTTACTTGCAAATACATTTGTGATAGGAGCCTGTTGTATACGGCATTGGATTAATTGTCTAACTAAAAGCCTCGGGAAAATGCTTAATTTTAGTTTGAAATTAAATCTACTGAAACAATACTCCTCCATACTTTCCCACTCTCTCAGGTTGATTAGAGTTACGCACACAGCTGTTATTATTTGCAGGTAACTGTACCTGTATCTAGCTCTGTTGATACATGTCTGCTACTGGTACTACTGCTACTATTATTTAACACAGAAGAGATTAATAAAGGCACTTTCAAGAACAAAGCTCATATTCAAGAATATGTGCTTGCATGTCATCAATGCCAAAGAACTGATAGTAATATATGGGGTCACTAAATGTGGTTAGTAAATGGAGAAAATGTTGAAAAACATATTGATGAAATTCTATGTTCATAAGAAAATTATGTATATATAAAGTTTGTTTTCCAACACTGGTGCACTGTATATGTTTAAATATTGTTGCATGTGTAGAAGAAATCTTTTTGTTGAAGTTCGCTCAGGTTCCAAATTGAAGAAAATAATTTTTACTCCAGAAGAAAACAGATGGTTATATGATGAGCATTCATGCAGCATGGAGAGAGAGTTCACACCAGTCTCTTCTGAAGATCAACATTCAGAACAATGGGTTGTGGGCTGGGCCAATCAAGAGGTCTGAATGACAGAAAATGTGAATAGAATTCAGGAAATCCCAGACAGGCTATTTATCAATACAATCTGACTCAATCTGCCGGTGGCCCATTTGGCCAATCCGGTCAACACCTATGAAAATGTAATACCTCTGTCTGTATTGAGGGGTGTCTTGTGAATTTAATTGACATGTAAGTTCAAGAAAGCTTCTTAAAGGCCATCTCCCTGGATGAGTAGTTCAAAGAGTTTACACACAGTGATCTGTTTATAAATGTAAAATAGTTGGTCTCAGCTCAGAGCTTAATGTCATACAGAAAAGCAGGAACTTAATCAGGAAACAGAAAGGACAATATTAGGATAAAATAAAAATAAAAGTATTAGGTAATGTATTTTCTTCTACACATGCTGTGCTTGTACATAAAAAATTAAACCCAGAAGCTGTTAAACTCTGAGGCAATGATAGGAATTTTAAAAGGGGAAATTGTGTGAAATCGCCGTGTGTATAACTGTATCCTAGAAAATACCTTTACATGTGCTCATTTAAATCTTCCACAGAGGTGAACAGCTGCTGCTATGGTAAATTTGAAGGATAAACTTATGTATGAAAACATACGTCATGCCTGGATCTCAGCTAAAGTTTAGAGGATCTGCTGAACAAAACTGGCCATGACAAATTAATGGCACCGAAAAAAACATAAAATAACACGTCTTCTAGTAGTAGTAGTCCAAAATAAACTAATAATAGGCTATATGAAAAAAGGTAGTCTCCAGTAGAGAGAATGAGGCTGCCCTAACCCTACGACATTAGGTTGCATAACGAAATTCACGTTGTAGTCCCTTTATGCTACACACAAAAATACACAAACAGAACAAAAGACTATTAATTATGGTGGAGTGCAGAGGATGAATTTAGATGTCTCAGAGCCTGAAGAAAGAAGCTGCTCTGTAGTCTGGTGGATACTTCTGTATCGCTTGCCAGATGGCAGCAGGGTGAATAGACTGTCGTTGGGGTGGGTATTGTCTTTTAGTATCCTTCGGGCTCTATGCAGGGACCTCACCTCACTGATATCACTGATGCTTGATAGATGGGTACCAATGTTCTGGGCAGTTTTAATCACCCGCTGCAGAGCCCTCCTGTCCTGATCCACAGGTCACTACCATGGCGACCTGTCAATCAGAATTCATTCGGTTGTACTAAAAGTTACTCTAAGGAGTCAGCAAACATTTTGTTTCAAGCCTGTTTTTTGCCAAAATTAGCATCCCAATTAATATCACAGTTAACGTGAATTACGGATGCGCCTTGCTAACCAAGGGCTCCTCCCCAGTGGCAGTGCAGTAGTGCCCTCGCCTTACGAAAGTTGGAACAAACTTTTAAATTAGGCCTTGTAGATCTAATATGAGTGAAGATTCAGCTTATTTCTCGCCTCACATTTGTTCAGAAACAGATTTTGGTGGACAGCTAAAATGAAATTAAAGTTTACGTAGCCTACTTTATACAACAGAACCCTACTAGTCATGCTCAGACCCCACTGGCTCACAGAACTGGCAGCTCCCCCCTCATCCAAATATGGTCACTTCTGGCCTAATATCCCATTGGAAACTGATGCAGGCACGGAGATCGTCCAGTTTATTATCCAACATTTGTACACTGGCTAGCAGGATGTTTGGTAGTAAAGGCCTGGATCTTAGCCGGTGTTTGATCCCTCCACACTTGCCTCTGTGTCCTTCGATGTTGAGATGGATGCAGGGATGGACACAGAGATGGTCTTGCTTGTCTTTGTGGTCTGGGTCGTAGCAGGTGTTTGTCCCCTTCACCGCTTCCTCGATATTTAGTTTGAAAACCTCGACCGGCCAGGCAGTGGAGTCAGCAGGAGGAGAGTCCACAAAGCTGTGAGTTGACCATTTCCCTATCCTGATGAGTGTCTCGTAGCCATATGTTATCATTTTGATATAATAATTGAATTAAAATAATGATTTTTTGCAGCGCTTGTATCTACTCAGGAAATTGGATTCATACAATATAAGCAATAGTGTGCATGTTTGTGTAATTTATTGTATTATTGTATGTACTGTGATTTCCTATAATGTGTTTTTAACCAACCTGTGAAGACACATTTCCACATTGTGACAATTAAGATTATTATAATAATATATTGTTATTTGGCATAAATTAGCATAAATCTGTGCAGAGCCAGCGGAGAGGCGACTGGATTGGTCCACGCCTTCTATGCACCAAGGTCATCTGATAATCATTATTTAACTAAACTTTTCACCACTAATCATATACTGATTAAATTAGGGCATTTGGGGAAAACAAATACTGTAGACTAACCTTGTATTTTTATTTTAGGTTCTCCCATTTTTTTTTGGGCCCACCTAGCCTCGGCCTTACCGTCCAGCCCATGCTCCTTGATGAACATCCAATACAAGCATAACATTGGTCAAAGTGACATAAACTTTTGAAAGATGAAAAGCACTTATATAAAAATGTAACAGTTACTAAAACATTATGGTCACTGCAATGATCCCTTTATGACAAAACTAACTGGTCACCATCAATATATGTACAATTATATCTCAAGGAAATTGAATCGAACACAACTGGATTTTTGGTTTTGTCTGTGAAGACGTTTCACCTCTCATCCAAGAGGCTTCATCAGTTAGCCAAAAACCAAAAATCCAGTTGCGTTCGATTCAATTTCCTTGAGATAACTATGACCTGGATGAATGAGAATATTCACAGGCTCATGTACAATCAGGAGAGCAGAACAGTAACTCTCCCCTAGCCATTCACTGCTTTTTGCCCTTACATCATTCATTTGCAAAATATGTAACAATAGAACTTATAATGAGCCCTGCACATGAAAATTACAACACTTAAATATGTATTTTCTTACTCAAAGCCTTTCATGGCAGCTTTGTGCTTTCCAGTGTTCAGCCCTCCATTCAATGAGGCGCTCAGTGTCTTCATCAGTCCTAAGATGAAATGAACAATGATGTACGCCGTTATTACTCACCGTTACTGATCACACAATTAAAGCAGGGCACTATTATTTGTAGTCAGTTGTAACTACGGGCACATTAGCCAACTCGCTAACCTGTATGCTAAATTACCATCAGTAGGCTAACAGTTTTTCCAACTCTAGTCAATAGATGTTTAATGATAGCAGCTGTGAAGTATTCTGTTTCTACTCAGTACTAATTAGTAACAGCTACAAATATTTTTCACATCAAAATTTTTGGAGATACACATTTTTCACAATTTTTCAATGATTAAGACGTACTTTGAATGTAACTAAGGTGCCAGAGTGCATAAAAAATAAAGGAAGCGGAAACAAACATCAGGCAGAGCCCAGGCCAAAACAACAAACAAACAATCCCTAAGTAAAAAGACATCACCAAAACTAACTAACCTGCCAAAACAGGAACTTTTCTTTCCTGCTCCAGTTTTCACATTTTTGACACTGCACACACACACTTCACACAGTGTGCTCATCAGGGTCTATCTTTTCTGATATGATCATTTAGATGATACGAGTTACGCTCTTTGAGCTAGAAGCAGTTGTTTGAGAGGTGCGCCTCAGTTTAATCTCTGTTAAATTAGCTTTCTGAGCCAGGAGTCACACACAGCAGTTACCATGGCAACCTTTGAGGGAACACACGGCTGATTGGGATGAGCTGAAACTGTCACTTTGTCCTGACAGTAGTACATGAGACAGATAATCTGTGAAAAAATCAGGCTCCTCTGGCTCCACCTGCTGCCCTTAAGGCCATCTGCAAGAATCCACCGCGCCTGAATCAAAACAACCAATCAGAGCAGGAAGAGTATTTGATGGAGTGTCAATCACTGCTCCTGCACTCGCTGTGGGCAGCTCCCCTCCCCCACGCATGCACTAACTCCGTCAAGCTCAGTATTTTCAGTGAGCGGACGCAATGGCAGGCGTGGTGGATTCTTGTAAATGGCCTTTGGGGCAACAGGTGGAGCCAGAGGAGCATGGACAGGACATAGTGACAGTTTTAGCAAATATGACTAAAAGTTATTTTTATACAGGTTATTTACAACTTTAATATGATCATGTATTGATTATGGGTGTATGGTATATGGAGCAGCTGAGTGTTTTGGAAAACTTAGACAGAATACAGTTCAGAACTCTAAGACTCAGTACAGTTAAAACAACTCCTACTAATGCATTACTGGTAGAAGCTGGTGAATTACCATTATATCTAAGATGTTTGAAGTTGTCACTGGTATACTGGGTTAAGTTAAAGGGTTCTGGAGAGGAACTATCTGCAACAAAGGTGCTGTGTGATTGTTGGGAATATTCAAAACAACGAAAAGGTAAAGGATTTGGTTGGAATATTAATACAGTAGCAGAAGAATATGGTTTAAATAGGTTAGACTATGGGCCAAATACTGTGTGGGGTTATATTCTATTTCCAGTACCCAATGTGGACTTGCAACTTGTGGAGCAGAAGAGAGAATGGATTGAAAGGAATGTGGATAGCATTAGATATTTGGTTCAAGATTATGTGAAGAGCAATTATTATAACTATATGCCAATATTCACTGATGGATCTAAAGATCCAGGGGTGGACATGTAGGAACAGGGGATTACAATGGATAGAAGAGGTAAAGCCTGAGAGAGTTGTCATTTGTTCAGACTCTACTGCAGCTCTTAATAGTTTGAATTCAAAAGAAACAATAAGAGATGATTTATTGATGGAAATATCTACCATAATGCTGAGAATACAAAGAGCTGGAATTAATGTACAATTATTGGGTTCCTGCTCATGTTGGTGTGGAGGGTGCAAAGAGAGCGCTGAAATGAAATGATGATGAAATAATGAAAGTTCCCTTTGGAAAAGGTGGGGCCATATCGCTAATAAGAAAGGCAGTGAGGGATTTGTGGCAGAGGAAGTGGGACACAGATATCAAAGGGAAACACTATTACAGTAGGCTATAAAAGAAATCAATTAAGGTGAAAGCTTTCAAAAGGAAGTGCAGAAGAGAGGACATGGTTTTTTCAAGACTAAGATTTGGACATACTGGATTAAAATCAACTCTTTATTTAATGGCAAAGTCCATATCAGATAAATGTGATGTTTGTAACGTCCCTGAAAACGCTGAGCATGTCATTATGAGATGTAGCAAGTATAACTAGAGAAGGCAATTTCTGAAGAAACTGCAGTGTGAATGCTGCTGTAGAAAAACTGACGCTAAACTGGATTGCTGGCTTTAAAAGTTGCATACCAATAATGTATGAAAGATGTGGAATATTTTAAGTTTTTTTAATTTTTATGAAGAAGCAGATGAAGACGTGTGAATAGTTAGAAAAGTGGGAAAGAGTCTAATTAGTATGAATGGGATTTAAAAGTTGAATAAACCTCATATTGCATAAAAGATGTTGCACATTTTAAGTTTTGAGTGTAGTTTCTAGCTAAAAGTGTTAATGTCAAGGTAAGATTTAAGAAAAATGCTTGAAAAAGTGTGAGAATGTCTGAGTCCTGTATGTGTGTGAATGAAAGTGCACTAAATTGAATGCTCCCAGCGTTCACACAAGTTCAGACAGGAACATCTTACATGGTGAGATATATGAGCTAGGACGGTGTTTTAGGGGTGAGTGAGAGAATGAGGGAATGCTGCAGACTCTCTGTAGTTTCCATAAAGATTCAGGATTAGATAAAGTGTTTTTTCTCTCTCTTTAACCTGCAGTATGTGAAGCCCTGGTGTTACACCTCCGGTACAGTGGGTGGCGGTATGCACCGACACACGGTGGTTTGCGACCTGCCTTTAAATGAGAGAAGAAGCAGCAGCACCGGCCACAGAGGGACGGTAAACACTTCTCTTAGGATTTTCGCATTAAATAATCAAGACGTCGTACACAATGAGGTAATTATATTTCAATACGTTTAACGGGTCCATTGTATTTTACAGTTTTATACAAGCAACGTGCTGATTGTAGTTGTTAGCTAGTTAGTAACGTGGCTCGTAGTGCCTGTTAGCGTAACATGAAGCTAGCGGCGTGCATTGTTTGAACGCTGGCTATTAGCTAACATGTTAGCATTAACCGCTAGTGTTATTCTTTATTCCAAATGCATCGTCGCTGTGAAGTGTGTTATTGGGGCAGCTAATTTCTGATCTGCGGGGGGGATTTGTACGTTAACACGGGTCATTTATCAACTATACAGTGGGCTAACGTTAGCTAACATCACTTAGCCAAGTAGCAGAGAGAATGAATGAATCTACTGATGTGTTTGGGAGCGTAGTAGCTGAGTACGCTAGATCAGTGAGCTAGCATTGATGTTACTCCTGACATTAGCTTTGAGACGAGCAAATGTTCCGACCTGTCACTGTGTTTGTGTCCAGAGGTGACCGCGGCAGGGGCCGGGGAGGCCGCTTCGGGTCCCGTGGAGGACTGGTCCAGGGGTGAGTTCAGCCACCGAGCTGCTATTCGTTTATATTGATTGACGCCTTGAAGGCATCGATATTACTGGGTTTCTTGAAAGCGAATATACTCCTTGAAAAATGCTCGATTTTCAACAGTAGTGCAGGGGCCGTGGAAAACGTGCCTGTTCGGAACCAGCTGACTGATTTGTCCTCCGGTGTTGCTGCTCGCAGCTTTCTGGAGAACCGCTCATCCATACTGCACTGCCTTGGGTCCTCAGCAGTACACCCCACGGTTTTAATCAGATTAAAACACCCTAGACATTCATAACGAACAGGATCTAGTGGTAGAAGAGTTATTTTTATTTAGTCCATCATGTGCATGTAGTAACTTTACTTAAATCCATGTGAAAAACTGTTTTTCCTTACAAGATAATAATTACAAGAAATTGTCCTGAAGGAAATTTTTCTTGGGCGCATAAAGTATCTACTGTTCAGAAAAGAAATATAAAATAACATAGTGCATGCATACAGTACATACACAGACTGTGACTGGTCTACATGCACACACACACACACACACAGTACCTACATAAACAGACTGCCCCCGACCAGCAAACTGCACATTGCCCGTCATGCGACACACCAGTTGTCGTTATTTTAATGGAAATAAACCAAGATGTTATGATTTATTTTCATCCAGACTTTGTTAAAAGTTTTGTGAGCATATTGAACTTTGAGCACTGTTTCCTCAGTCAAACAGAATTGCGTTACACACCTAATGATACTGAGATGTTGCTGTGACAACAGTGTAGGCTTGTAATGGTACATTCACAGTTCATTACCTCAGTTCTGGGGTCAGGGTTCGGTTATTTTTGGTACAGCAGGAAAAACAAAACAAAAAAATGCAGAAAATAACATTTTTGTCATTTATTTTGAAAAAAGTAAACATTCAACAGTGGCTCATTGGCCATAATTCTTATTGTAATTGTTAAGGCAGTCAAATACTGGCATACTGTCAATAGGACAAAATAAATAACACAAATATCAGTGATGCTCCATCGTAAAACTCGCTTGTGCTGGGTTACAGGGCAGCACAACAGACTGACTAACATGCACACGTGAAGCCACATTGTAGCGGGCCTCAAGCGTCGTTTAAATCCTGTATTCTCTACGACACAGTTATTACTTTGGTCTGAATCTGCAGCGAGAGGCTGCCTGAACGCTGTGAGGAGAAGGACTCGCCTTCCAGTCTGGTTTTGTCTCGTTCTGCTAACCGACACATTCGGGTGATCCCGTCGTAAATGACGTGTTTGAAGTGTTTCCACAAACAGACCTGACTTCAGCTGAACTATGTTGACAGACAGTTTGACACTGATCGTTGCCCATTGAGATTCACTAACCGGACTAAGCCGACTAGCGTGCTACAGCTGATAGACAACAACTGGTGTACTGCCAAAACTTTCCCGATAAAACTCTCAGTCCACAATTTCTGTTCCGTGCGCGTGAGTAGTGACATAAATAGACTATTTTGACAGTAATTGTTTGGGTCACAGGGTGTACCGAAATGAGGTGGTTGCATACCGAACCGAACATCCTGTATGGAACAGTTCAGGACAAATACAAACACCGTTACACCCCTACAACAATGGAATAATTTTGGTTCCTCAACGTTTGTCCATATCTCCCATCACTACTTCACTGTGAAATAATTCCCTTCAACCAGATTTGGTGCCCCAACTTATTTACATCAGATATTCTTTTATGTTCACTGCTTGAAGTCATGATTACAAAACAAACTGCTGATCTTTTCTTCATTCCTGCTTAGGTACCGTCCATTTGTCCCACACATCCCATTTGATTTTTATGTGGTGAGTAGTTGGGGGGGGAGAAGTTGTTTTTTTTTAAGAGTGTTGAGTTAAGTTAGGTACGTAAGTTTTGTCTGTGTTATTTATGTCCCCTTAATAAAACTACCATAGTAGTCTAGTATTGTGAGTAGGGTACTAGTAAAGCAGATTAGGTACTGAGCAGCAGTGTGAGTACTGAAGCAGACTGTTGTTTATCTCAAGTGTGAGATGGCCTTCCCCAGAGTGAAGCCTGCACCTGATGAGACGGCTTTCAGTGAGTGTCTGCTGAATAGAAACCACGACCTGAGCCCCACACCTGCAGAGCAGGTCAGTCCACAAACCTACACTGATGTAGATAACAATCTGTTCTGTTCATGCCGTGTGTCGTTTACGTTCACTGACAGAAACCCTGTTTATTGGTCTCTTCCTGCATTTAGTCCTCCATCTTGTCCCTGGTTACCAAGATCAACAATGTCATTGACAACCTGATTGTTGCACCTGGCAACTTTGAAGTGGTGAGTCATTCATCTTTCACTGCACCTTCATCTAACACCCTAAATGACTCAGCAATGAGCACATAACTGTGATTCAGATCAGTGTGTGCAATCAGTGTACTTGTATAATGATGTGACAAATAACAGATTGATTTGAACTGTTTCCTAGATGGTCCGAAATGACTTGATGAACTGTTCTGTCAGAAAATCTCAGGCTCCCAGTTTAGCAGTGTATCACTGTGAACTGAAACTATATCAGGAATGTTTAAACATTTTGATTTATACTTGAATAAACATATTGAATGTGACATGTTAATTAACTAAAAACAACTTAGGGTAAAATCGTTGGTCAGTGTAAATATTGGCAGACAAGACTGGTTGGCCAAATCTGAGAATTTTAAATCAATAAAACATCTATAAATAGATGTGGAGCCTTTGAACTATATGAGCTAGTTAATAATATTAGAACATTACATGTTAATAATGTTGTACCTGTGTCTCTTCATAGCAAATTGAAGAGGTGCGTCAGGTGGGCTCTTACAAGAAAGGCACCATGACAACAGGACACAACGTTGCTGACCTGGTTGTAATCCTCAAGATCCTCCCTACACGTGAGTGATCAGTAGAATGTCATGTCTAATGTCATCTGCTTAGAAATGGAAGAGGCTATCGATGCAATAATCCAAAGTGTAACACTGTTTATAAGAAAGCTGCTGGTAATGTACTTATTATTTCTGAGTCTTTAAGGCTTTTGGATGTGTTGGTTCTTGTCACTCAGATGATGTCACATCAAGGTGTTTGCAGCCAGTAAAGCGTGCAGGGAACCCGGGTCAACCGCGCGAGGGCTGCAGCCCTCGCTACATGGGTGCCCGCTCAACCCATTGAGCTATCTGGGCACCCTATTTTTCCATTTATTACAAGACGCCAAAGATCTTAATATCTAAACATAAGCAGCTGTACAATTTCACATTAATAAAAAGTCTGAAACTGGCAAAATGATGCATTCTGTGGGGTTATCTGACTATACTCAGTGCATATATAATACAACTGTACAACACTCAGTGCAACTGACATATTTTGATCTGTAGCAAAAAAGTATTGAGGTTTAATGCGATACCCTGTTGCCAAAGAAACGGTCAGGAGTTGGTCGCCTTTTCTTGTTGAATTGTACCTGTTTATTCCATTAAAGACCCCTGTGGATCAGTCAGGAGTCTGGCTGACTAAACAATAAATGACTCTTGGTCACTCTAATGTAAGGAGCTTTATTCAGAGCCCTTTGTAATTGAATCTGTGTAATGTTGGATGGTAATTATTTTTTTCTTCAACAGTGGAGGCAGTTGCTGCTCTTGGAAACAAAGTAGTGGAGACCCTTCGCACACAGGACCCCGCTGAAGGTAACACACTGAGGGACTGTTGTTCATTTCCTAAAGGGTTCAAGAAAAGTTGGGATAAATAAATGTAGTTTACCGGGAATGCAAGAGATTACCTCCAACACCTACTGTGAGCAGTTTGTCTGGCAGATGTTTAATGAGGTTCAGCTGGACTATGAGCAGTATAGAAGGAGTTTCATTGGTGCAAGAATTTTCAGTGACATCATTTTGTTTCATTTAATTCATGATGCAAACAATGTACTTGTTCATTTAATTTAATTCAGTGACCTAAATTAGTTGTGGGGTGTCCTGTGCTTTGTAATTCGCAAGGTTTTAGTGATCAATTGATTACTGATCATTAATGTGGCCCACAATCAATTGATAATGTAACATTGCTAATGTAATGTGTGTCTGATAGGCAGCTGACTGTGTGTATCTGCTGGTTTCAGTGCTGTCCATGCTGACCAATGAGACGGGCTTTGAGATCAGTTCGGCTGATGCTACCGTCAAGATCCTCATCACCACCGTCCCTCCCAACCTGCGCAAGCTGGACCCTGAGTTGCACTGTATGAGCTCACACACATGTCCACAACACACACACAAAAATGTAGCATGTAGAAGAAATGTCTCTGGGGCAACCCTGTAACTTGGGGGAAAATACTTGAAAAATAAAATGTTTTTTGTATGCCCACTTCAATTTTGGACCATTATGTGAAATGGGAAACAAACTCCCTTCCCTTGCATGGATAGTTGAACCCACCAGTGCTAAAGGTTTCATTTCATGTGTCTTTTTAGAGTTCCATGTACCGAAGGTGCGGGTGCCTTTTTTGGTTGTGATACACTGTCCTTTGTTTATATTTAAATGAGTGAGGATGGGGCCTATTTTAGGCTAGCTCTAGGGGGTCGATGCTAAATCTAGGGACATTTGGCCTCAAGGTGGCACCACAAGCTCTAAATGTATGTCTCATAACTGACAGGGAGTTCCATATCCAAGTCAGAACCTGAAATTTGGTTGTGATTGATGAAAGTTGATAATCAAAAATCACCAGAAGGTCCCAGAGAGTTCATTCTTTTTGCAGCACATCTTGAAATTTGTGAAGAAACTTTGAAGCGCTGCAACTAATGGCCAAATATAGACTGATGGACGTTAGAAATTAACTATTAACTCCAAAAACTCTCTAAGGGTTTTTTCAAATGCTACAGATTGTTCAGATTCTGGAGATGAAATGTTGTAAAAAAGTTTTTAAATAAGTCCAAAATTCATGATATCATTGAGTGACAATAAATGCCATAGTGTAATATGTACTGACAGACCACAGATGTCCTCCTGTTGTCTGTACAGTACATATTTTATCTGTATTTATCTGTACATGTTTTATCTATATTTATATGTGTAATTTTGATAGATTTTTAAGCTTTGCAGTTTCGTAGTTGTATTTATAATTCAGCCTGTGAAAACGAGACACCAGTTCCCTGGTTGGAATCCAGATGGGCATGCTAGGGTTAATTACATTTTTTTATTTCCTCAGTGGACATCAAGGTGCTGCAGAGTGCCCTGGCTGCCATCCGTCACGCCCGCTGGTTTGAGGAGAACGCCTCTCAGTCGATGTGAGGAAGTCTCCTTTAACTCCCATTAGGCCTTCTGGTTTCCATTATTCACATGAACTTACTGGGTTATTTGATGTTGATTATCTTCAGGGTCAAAGTGCTGATCCGCCTGCTGAAGGACCTGAGGCTGCGCTTCCCTGGCTTTGAACCCCTCACTCCCTGGATCCTGGACTTGCTGGTAAGACCACAAGTCTGACGCTTCACACTCCCTGAGTCCTGACATTTGACCAGACAGCACAGCCAGATTAAAAAACAACCGCCTGTGATTGCCTGTACATCTGAAGCCTCAGATGGTATACTGGGCAGGTGTTGTATATTTGTACATGTACACCACCAGTGATGAGGTCACAATGATGAGGCTGGTGTCCGTTCTGTTCCAGGGCCACTCTGCAGTGATGAATAACCCATCCAGGCAGCCCCTGTCCCTGAACGTGGCCTACAGGTTGGTAGGTCCTCAGTCTTCATTTGGATACAGTCACCGTAGATGGGACGTTGTCTCTAAGCTTTGTGTTGGACTCTGTGTTTTGAAGGCGCTGCCTGCAGATGCTGGCTGCTGGTCTCTTTCTGCCCGGCTCTGTCGGCATCACTGACCCCTGCGAGAGTGGAAACTTCCGAGTGCACACAGTCATGACCCTGGAGCAGCAGGTAGGTCTTGTAAAGGGAGCTTGATTATTCTACTCTTGATGATGTGTGTCTTTAAAAGCTTCACTGCTCATTACTACTACAGTGTGATAATGTTCTGTTTGTTTGTTTGTGCAGGACATGGTGTGTTTCACAGCTCAGACACTGGTGAGGGTGCTCTCTCATGGAGGTTACAGGAAGATCCTCGGCCTTGAGGGAGATGCCAGCTGTAAGATAATGTCATTCTTCAGTATGAGGAGTAAAGACAAGTTTCGCGTTGACAGCAGGGGGGTAGAAAACTCGTCGCTACGATGTCATGATAAAAACATTCAGCATTTAGAAATGAAGCAACTTGCTGAAAACCAGTAAAAATATATCACACCTTGATAGACGTCTGTCAGCTCTGGCTAGAGCTTCACTTGTAAAAAAAAACTATGTCAGTACAGGATTTAAGGATGGATGAAGTGTTCTTTATCAGCCACAGTATCATTAAAAGACACTGGTTTTGTTTATAAGCATAACAATATGATGCATTTTCCATCCAAAGCCTTCAGTCTGCAGCGTCGTACACAAACTGAACACACAGCAAAAGTCTGCAAAACTGACCGTCTCTGAATATTAAACTGTCAAAGAGAGGTTCTGATTTTCTCACTCATGTGCCCATATGTACATTGCACTGTAAGCATTGCTTCTCTCCATACTGGCCATGAAATTATTCCTCTCAAGCTTAACTTGAATATAAGACATGGAGGACATTCTAAAAATCAGCTGAAACTAATATCAGACTTCAGCAGTCGGAGTTTGACAAATCAAGTGGGTAGAAATGGCAGTACCAGAATATAAAAGTACTGTATGCCATGAAACGTGACAAATGATTGTGCTTCCAGTAATCTTTTGTCCAATATGATGTTCCCTTGAAAATAGTAGGGGAAAAAAACAGAATAATCTCAATCATGAAAATTTTACAATAGATGTGCCTCAGGCCTTTTTTCTGTGTATTTCGGTTTCTACATGGAACATCCAGTTGCATGTTTTTATAGTATAGTGACCTGTGATTCTACAAATTGTGCCTGCATGCACAATACAACTAAATAAGTAATAGTAATCAGACTGTTGTGTGACTGTTGTTGCAGACCTGGCAACAGAGATGTCCACGTGGGACGGTGTGATCGTCACTCCGTCAGAGAAGGCCTACGAGAAACCTCCAGAGAGGAAGGAGGAGGAAGATGAAGCTCTGGAGGAGGGAGGAGATGGAGAGGATGAGAGCATGGAGACCCAGGAGTGATGAGGAGTTCAGGTATAGTAATTCACATATTTGACAGAAGTTCCATTACATCAACTTCTTTAATAGCTCAAAGTGGAGGATTTATGTCGGTGTATTGTTTGCTGAGCATTAGTGACAGGCCTCATCAGAGCGGTCAGTTTGCCCTTGTCTTGATCAGTTAGAAACACACAGAAGACAAATGAGGTCTGTTGTGTGGATAGTTTCTCCATCAGATTTCCATTACTTTTTAATTCTCTTTAAAGTTTTCCACTTACCCAGTGGTATGTAGCCATGCAGATAGTTTTGTTGTGATGCTGAGGGATCATCCACCACAATACAATGGTTTATGTAAACTGACCATCATAGGTTCATACACTCGCTTTGACATCTCGAGTCATTCAGTAACACTTGTTCTGCTCTCTCTCCACAGTGAAGCTTCTTGAAGAAGTCCTTTCAGCTGGGCCATGGTGTGTACTTTACATGTTACCTGGACAGAAACACCAGCAAGAAAACTGTTCACCCGACAGCCACTGGTCCCCTGAAGTGTTCAGAAAAAGGACTGGCCTCATTTGTTCAGTTTTTATTATGTTTTTATTTTCCCTTTGTTTGGTTTTTACTTCCTCTTTGTAACAGTAACATCCTGAATTAAATTTTTTTTTTTTAAATTTAGCTTGAATCTTGTTATTTGTGCCAAAATTATAGCAGATATGGAAAAGTCAAAGCTGACAGTAGATCAAACAGTCCAGCCACACGCATGCTCGTTACTGCAGACAGCAACATACCAACAAGATCAAACTTAAAAATAACAGGTTGGAAAAATGTAGATGAGTGTACATTTCCACTGACACAGTTTGACATATTTGGGTCAAGGTCCCCAAATGACAACATACCGTACATGTTTACTGATGAAAAGTGATATGGTTTTACTAGTGGTTAAGAAAAATATGTCTTGGCTCTGATTTGTTTAATTTAATAAACTGGCATTAGATCAGTCCAGTCAGAATGGTGACAAAATACAGGCAATTTGACAAACTCCAACTTGTTGACAAACTATGAAGTTGTCTTCACTTTTCACACTGACACTCATTTGGCAAAAGGAAATTGACAAAGGAAGGAAGAAGACCAATACAGCACACTACATGGGGTCACTGATGCGAGCAGGGCCAAGAGACTATGAGAAAAGTGTAGTCTAGGTCACTGACAAATTCCTTGAACAGACGTTGACAAATTAAAGGAAAAACCAACAAAGTGTCTCAGTAAGGTGTTGGGCCACCACATGCCTCCAGAACAGCTTCAGTGCTCCTTGGTATTGATTCTACAAGTCTCTGAACTCTCCTGGAGGGATGAACACCATTCTTCCAAAAGATATTCCCTCATTTGGTGTTTTGATGATGGTGGTGGAGAGCGCTGTCTAACACGTCGCTCCAAAATCTCCCATAGGTGTTCAATTGGGTTGAGATCTGGTGACTGTGAAGGCCATAGCATATGATTCACATCATTTTCATACTCATCAAACCATTCAGTGACCCCTCCTGGACTGTGAATGCAGGCATGGTCCCCCTGAAAGAGGCCACTCCCATCAGGATAGAAATGTTTCATCACAGGATAAAGGTGATCACTCAGAATAACTTTGTACTGATTTGAAGTGACCCTTCCCTCTGAGGGGACAAGTGGACCCAAACCACGCCAGGGAAATACTTCTCACCCATATGGGAGCATTTGCATTTGTTGTATTTCTCCCCTCATATATTCAGGTTTTTCCTTTAATTTGTCACCATCTGTATGTGTACACTTACTTGGCCCATAAAGCTGGTTCTGATTGGGTATAAAATGACTGTTGAAATGATGTTTTTTCTCCTCATAGCATTTTGTTTGGGCTTCAGAGTCAAATACTTCACCAGCCATGCAGCCTGTTGTGGGAAGTCTCTTGCTGGGCCACTTCATGTAAGTTGAGGATAGTGCTTTCTTAATAGGAACCACTACTCATGTTACTCATCTGTTAGTATCCAGGACAGCTGTTGTGTTGTCTGCCTCTCCACTGTTTGCCTTTTTTAGGGTAAGGTAGGTGTTTTCGCAACATGAACAAGAAGCAGCATGTTGCTGTCACAAGTTGAAAAAGATTCACATCCTGATAATCACGTTGCGTCTCTAAACTGGGATGTCAGGAGGAAAACATCTTGAAAAATAAAGACCATTACAATCGATGATCAGTATGATGTACCGGACAGTAAGAGGGATACAGACTCAACAAAGGTGTGTGTACTGTGGTAACATTTAGAGACTAAAGGTAACTTCACAATTGCTCTTTGGCTCTTGCAAATTTCTACAGTGCAGCGCTGTCACAGCTGGGTGGTGTCATCAAGTGCAACAGACCTGACCCTTACAGCCTTTAAAGGTCAGTGCAGCTATGCTTTCCTCCTTACAAGATTTAGTGTGGAGCTTCTCTTTCAATGACGTATATCATGTTCCAGCATCTGTCTCTCACAGGACAGTTCAGTCACTTAGTGGCTACTGAAAGTTGAAAATACAACTTGCTGGGTGTAAACAATGTCAGGCAGGTGCAAATGAACAAAAACCATGATTTGGTTTAGTTTCTGTTTGCGATATTTGGAAACTTAAATGAACTGAAGCCAAACCGAGCTCAGTGCACAGTTGGTGACATGAAAGAGGACCGGGCCGGCCCAACAACCCAGTCGAGCGAGTCGACGCTGCAAGGAACGTGTGGAGCAACTGTGGAAAGCTGGTTGAGCTCACCGGGGTTCAAGTAAGGCCGGCATCCTGAAATCAAAGATGATGCAGGATGTCTTCAGTGTACTGACTTTGCTGGAAGGGGCCCTTCTATGTCAGGGTAAAAAATGTTTTATTCATTTGCACCCGCCTGATGTAATGAGGACTGCCTACCAACATTCTTCCTGTGAAGAACTGCATGAGCCGCTCAGTGACTGAAATCTCAGAGTATTGGGAGATATTGCTGCAGGACTGTGGTATGTAGAATGATGGTGATGGATGAGGACTAGCTTTGTGTGGACAATGAGGAGAACAGTGAGCTCTGTGTGGGCCTGGGCCACAGCTTATCTTTCGTTTGAAGCATGAAGCTGTAACTTTGATCAGATCAGACGTGCAGGTCAGTAATCAGCTGAGAGGTGTTAATCAGTGTAAGCAGTATGTGATGCAGACTAAAAGGAAGTCCTCAGGATGCAACCTGTCACTTCTTTTGAGGATAGGGTGCAGCTGCTGTCTTCACAAAATGATCAGTGTGTTAAACCTGTTAGGTTCTGATCTCAGTCCTCCTTGTGGCTCCTCAGATGGATCCTTCCATTGTGTATCTGGGTTCATGGCTTGAGTTTGAGCCAGGGGTGGACCATGGTGAGGATGGAGAGGACAGAGGAGGCCAGGCCACAGGCGCCAACAAAGCCTGACCCTGTAGGGTAAATCCCCAGCCGGTCCAGTGGGATGAAGATATCACAACTGTTCTTCAGCAGGTCCAACAGCAGCGGCGGGTTGCTGTACAGCACCCTCACCAGCAGGTGGAGCTGTCCGCGGAGCCACGCCGACATGGCGGGCAGGGCGGCAGTGGCCTGAGCGGCAGGTGAGGAGGGGGAGGACAAGTGGTCGGCGGGCAGGGTGGTGCTGGGGTATGGTGAGGGTGGGGATTTGGCAGCTCTGGAACGCTCTTCACACTCAATGAGTAGGCGGAGCTCGTACACATCTCGGGTCAGGTTGAGGATCAGGGCAAAGAGGTAGTACCTGCAGATTGCAACCACACAGCTGTTATTAACTAGGGTGGTAATGGTACACAAAATTCACAGTTCAGTATCTGGGTTTTGGAGTCACGGTTCGGTTATTTTCGGTACAGGAGGGGAAAAGAAATGTAAAAAATAACAGTTAAGGCACTCAAACACTGGCATATTGTCAATAAGAAAAAATAACAGAAATAAATAAGACAAATGTCAGTGATGCTCCATCGTAAAACTCGTTGATAAGTCCTGAACAGCTGCAGCTTGTGCTGGTTTACAGGGCAGCACAACAGACTGACTAACATGCACACGTGAATGCTCATTGTAGAGGGGCTCAAGAACTTTGACCATATGTTTAAATCCTGTATTCTCTATGACAGAGTGTGGTCACATATCTGCATATCTGAATCTGCAGTGAGAGGCCGCCTGAACGCTGTGGGGAGAAGGACTCTCCTTTAGGGTTGCAAAATTCCAGGAATATTCAAGGTGGAAACTTTCCATGGGAATTAATGGGAACTAACAGGAAATAACGGGAATAAAATGGAAATGTAGGGGTTATTCTATATTCACCATGACATGTGCAGATAGAAACAAACCTTTTACCATATCATAAACAGACAAACCCCTCTAACAGAAATGAAAAAAATCAAGTTGAGTTGAGCTTGAACAAAAAGCACTAATGCAATGTCATGTACAGATAAATAGCTAAGCAGTTTGACTAAGCCCTTTGTTCATGAACGCTCTTTGAAGACAAAAATCCATTCATTTGATAAATAAATCCATTCATTTGTCAAATACATACAATGTGGTGAGTTAGCTAGCTAGCAAGTTAAAGAGCAACTTGCAGGTTGTTATTCTTAACCTTTCCTGAGGTTAATGCAGCATTTTATGTTTTACAAGACAAAAGGGCAAAAATTCAGAGGAAAAAGTAGCAGTTTTGAGCAAGGCTCCTAAAAACGCTCTTTTTTTTTCAAAAACGCATCATATTACGTAACAAAAGGGAGTCGGTGTCCCAGACTCTGCCTCAGCTCAATGTGCGGTAGCAGGTGGTAGTGAGTCTGAGTGGTTGTAATTTATGAGTCTGTCTTTTTTCTGTAGTACGTAGTTCCATAGTCATTGCATCATGGTGAATTATTGTGTTTGTGCAGACTGCATTGAAATTGTGCAGAATTTCCAAAATTGTATTGTATGGTCTGAAACTAAATCACGTGGTTTCTTAAACCCAGCCGCTGTGTCCTGTAGAAATCAACTACTAAACTCAGAGTTCAGTAGAAAGTCAGATTATTTCATCAATTTTAAAAGCTCACATTTTTCAGTATGTATGATCTTATGAAGACAACACTATTAAACTTATGTTACTGCCACACTTTATTTTTGACTCCACAGAGTGGGTACTGATTATTTGTGATTGATTATAGATGCATTTGTCATTAAAACACACACATGGAAAAGAACAAAAGGAATCTCACTCACCTGAAAGATCTCTGACTCCATTTGTGCTGGTCCAGTTTGGAGATGAGGCCTGTTTTTCCAGCCCACAGGACGTTGTCACAGGCAAAGTACATGGCTCTGTTGAGGTGGCTGATGGTCAGGCAGAGCCTCAGCACGCTGTCAGAAAGGTGTATGGCCCTCTTGGCAGCCTCCAGTGCCTCCACAGAGTTCCCCAGACGCAGCACTGTGGGACACAAACACACATCAGCCACAATCCTTCAGCTGTGGTGCTTGGAAAAGAACTCAAACTGGCTGCTTCACTCACACTTTCTTGTCAGGCTCATGTGTGCCTCCAGCTGACTGACGGTTTTGTGAAGTTCAGCCGCTGCCCCGCCCCTCTGCAGAGTGTAGCCCAGAAGAGTGCAGGCATACTGAGCAGCCCTGTGAGTGCAGAACACACATGTTCATTAAGCTGACCAGAGGGCTGTTTCATAAAGGAGGCTCACAGAAGACAGTCAGGCCAATATACAGATGGGTGACAGATTAAAGGAAAAACCAACATGAAGTGTCTTAATACGGAGTCAGGCCACCACGAGCCTCCAGAACAGCTTCAGCTCTCCATGCCAAGTCTGTGGAACTCTGTTGGAAGAATGAACACCATCCCTCCACAAGATATTCCCTCATTTATAAATACAACCTTTAGTTAATCAAGTGATATCATTGAGATCAAGATCTCTTTTGCAAGAGAGACCTGAGTACAGCAGATAGAAAGAAAAACAACCATAGCCAGACGTAACAAAAGGACATACAGCATCAGAGACAGTCACAGACATCACTAAATAGATTTGAAGATGAAAGTTTATATTATATCATTTGGTCTTATGGAGATGGGGGTGGAGAGCATTGTCTTACGCGTTGGTCCATAGGTGTGCAAATGGGTTGAGATCTGGTGACTGTAAAGTAGCATTTTATTCACATCATTTTCATACTCACCAAACCATTCAGTGAGCCCTGGTGCACGGAAGCATCTGCGTTTGACATGTTTCTCCACTCTTTTATTCAGGTTTTTCCTTTAACTTGTCCCCCGTCTGTACATCACACAGCACATCTCTGTAGTTGGTAGGTTGGATTGACACAAGCTGTGTTCGGGGTTATTTTCCTCACACAGAACCTTTTAACCTCTCTGCTGTCTCACCGAGTCACTTTTAAGACAAAGAAAATGATCCAGCCAGGCAACCCAGTGTTGTCAGAGAGACACACACATGCACGCTCCTGCGCAGGGACACACATGCGTGCACACACAGTGCATTAGCATAGGTATCAGTTACTAGAATTCAATAGCTTGCCTGCTGCAGCAAGATTAACTATTCAGGGCAGGTGGTTAAAGGCCCTATTGTGTTGCATGGTTCTGTGCTACTGTCATGATTGGACAATGCGTTTGTCTGGTGGGCAGCCCACTGCCAAAACAATTGCAAGGGCAAAAGGCTGGAAGAGTACACACACATATAGGGTTTCGCCATGTGAATCATTTCTAGCCCTGCTGAGCAAATTTAAACAGAAGTGAGTGAGTACAGGTGTGGCAAGCAAGGACCAGCGAGCTAGTTGATATTCCGTACCAGCGTCATCCAGGTTTCGGTGATGGAAATAATTTGAATATGTATTCACATGGAGAAAATTTAAAAAATGTTAATAGTGGTAGGATTCGAATATGAAGTGGTACCATCCTAACATCTTTCTGAATAGCTGTTTATGATTGTAATCCCCCAAAGACATGCAAATGAGAGAGAGAGTGGCGGTGGATAATTAGTCATATTTATCAGGATCCCAGCAGGCCCTTACAGATAGCAGGCTAACGTTTGAGGCTTAACACATGTTCTGGCTCACCTCTATGGATTTTCACTCATCACAGAATCAGCAACAACAGTCTAGTAGATGTTTTATTTATTTATTTATTTTTTTTATAGCAAAATTGGTGCCACCACTGTTTGGGATTTAACTTTCAAATTAAGGCTTTAAAACTCTGAACGATTGTTTGAGTTGATCTTCAAATAAAATGGGTAATTGGTAGAAATGGGACCTTGCATAAAATGCTCGTAAACCTTTAATGGATGTTAATAGTGGTTATTTAGTGGTATTTAATGGCCACATAGAGAGTCAAATCTGCATTGAATGGTGCTCTCAATATCCTCTTAAAGCTCGATCTAAACTCAAAGGCATGATTTTGTTTATCTGTAAGGCATTGCTGTATTTTTTTACTTAACTTGTTGGCACAAAGGCTTGCACAGCTTCCTCTATTTTGCTTCTTTTGAATAACATTTTAGATTTGAACTGACCTAATTACACTAATATATGCTAATATAATGTAACAACACTACAAAATGCTGCCTAAAAATTACCTCACAGTTGAATCGACGCCTCTCTCACACAGTCGTAGTCAAAATGGAACATTTTAAGTTTCACAAATGATTTATTTGTTGTTGCAGAGCTAATGCATTAGATGTATGATACTGTATCCATTTTCCGTATCTTATAAGTTTATGTATTTATTATTAGTGAACTACATCGCTTATTTATTTGCCGGTGGCTCCTTTGTCATGCCAGTTGACATTGAAAAACAGGAATTTTTGCTTAAAGTGATCTGTTTTTTTTCTGCAGTTCTGACAAAGGTGTGTTCGAAGCTGGAGATCAAACCATGGGGCATGGAACTGGAGCAACGATGAAGGTTCTGTGCTTCAATCCAGGAAGTCGCCTCAAAGAAAAATCGCAAGATGCTGCTCTGAATCACTGACAAATCACGCTAAGGATCACCTTCGTCTTAGCGCTTTCACCTGTCCACTTTGTGTGGAAATTGGATATTTTTCCATTTATCTCTGCACAGACTTGGCTGAGAAGATTCAATTCCGTCCATTATCAACATTAGATCTGCCTCAAAAATAAAAAAACGGATATTGCATTCTCCGCTTGACTGTAAAATTATCTATGTGGAATATAACATTCAGCAGATAAATCCTGGAACACAGCCATAATCAGATGTTATCATCACTTTGAGGATCTATCCCCAGTTCTAACCCTCTTCTGGTGCATCCTGTTATTGTCTACAATGAATCCCAACAGCCTACCTGGGCATGTCCTCTTGCTGCTAAGTACCGTGCTGGGCCTGAGCGTAGGCTTGGAGTTTACTGGCTCTGAAGGTCAGTGGGCTCGCTACCTGCGCTGGGACGCCAGCTCCAGAAGTGACCTGACATTTCAGTTCAAGACTTCAGAATCAAAAGGCCTGCTGCTCTACTTTGATGACGGCGGATATTGCGACTTTCTGCTTCTTATGGTATCCGAGGGCAAGCTGCAGCTTCGCGTCAGCATCGACTGCGCCGAGACCACCATCACCTCTGACAAGATGGTCAACGACAGCCGCTGGCACTTTGCCGCCATCAACAGGCACAATTTGCGGACTGGCTTGGCCGTGGATGGCCAGACCAAGACGGAAGAGGTGCGGCCCCAGCGGCGGTTCATGAAGATCGTAAGTGACCTCTTCCTTGGAGGGCTACCAGGGGACATCCGCACATCTGCCATCACCCTGCCCTCTGTCCGTGAGCTACCACCATTCAAGGGAATTATCACAGACCTCAGTTATGGGAGTAAGCTGCCCACGCTCATCAACAGCCAGAAAGTACGCTTGGAGATGATGGGCCTTTGCACAGAGAACCCCTGTGAGAATGGCGGGATCTGCTCGCTGGCAGATGGAGAAACCTACTGTGACTGCTCCAAAACTGGATATGTAGGTCGATACTGCACTGAAGGTAAGAGGGCTGGCTCCAGAGCTTTCTGTGTCAAGCACTGAATATTGATTAAAATCTTTGTAAAAAATTCAGAGGGATTCCTTACAAATTTAGAACTGACCTAACAGCAGGTTTGCAGTCTCCCTCCAGGTAAAAAAGTGTTATATTAACCCCTCGTATTTGCTTTTTTGTATCAGATATATATTGTTAAAATCATGTCATGCGGTGTGGCTTAAAGCTCAATGTATTGTGTTACCATACATCTCAAATTAAACTGAAATTAGATTTCATTTCCAAACTTCATTTACGAAATGCCTTGAAAAATGTTAATTGATTCCAGTGTAGCATTTACACAATAGCGTAATTCATATGAAGCACGAGCAGCTATACTCCTGTGTGTTTGGAGTATTTAACGCAATTCACACATAGAATCAGATTATTTATTTGTAGGTTGTTGCTCTTACAGCTTCTTTTAGGAAGTCTTCATATTTACATTTTTTTTAAAAATTGGAGGTGATGTGCTCAGCATTTCCTCTCCCTTCACAGTTGCTACTTTTGATGAGGAAGCGGTGGATACGGTATTAGCTGATATGACTAAAATTACAACACTCAGTTCTCTTTTCTCCGTTAAATGTATTCAGCTCTTGCAAGGTGGTGCAGGGACCTGAAGGTACACACAATGTTTGAATGAGAAACAACTTCACTTATTTTTCCTCTGCTTCTGTGCCAAGGTCATCTCTTTTTTGGGGTGTGTAATGAGATGCAGCACGTTGACAATATTCTACCCTATTCTATCTCCAGACCTTTAAAGATATAGGCATACTAAGTTTTTTTCAGCTACTGTAATACTTGTGTATACTACCAAATGGCCCAGTGACAGTGATATAGCGCAGTATATTGCCACTGGTCCTTCCCTTCCTCTTCAGGAAATACTAAAAAATAATTTTTTCTTGTGCTGTACAGTGAACTACTTTCAATTTTTATACGGCCCTGCTGCTGCTGGTGGGCTGCTTAATGTTACAACCTACATCTTTCAAAACATACCACTGCTTGTAGCCTTAAGACTAATAGCGGCTGACACCAAGAATAGCTTCATTTCCTCTGTTTTTGGTGCTGCATCTTCCACTTCATAAAATGTTCCTATTTTTCATATTTAGACCAGTAATCCAGAGCATACACAATTTCACCTCAATCTTACACGCTTAACTCTTTTTTCTTCATGTGTATGGACTGTAAAAGATAACTTTGTGTGAACAGACCCATGTCAAATTTCCTCCACCACTGACCCACTTCCTGCCTGTCTAAATCAGACTGACATGGCTGAGGGATGACTCCATTTTGCCAAAAATCAGGGGAATGCTCACTGAAAGATGCCGCACTGTTTGCAAGCTATTTTAAACCGCATCTAAAACAGTTAAGATGTGATAACTTGTCACCATTATAGCATGCATTTAGAAAAAGCATTTTCAGATTTTCATGCAGCGGTTTTGCTGTATTTGGTTTCATAATATGCCCCATCATTTGCTGCTCAAACGAAGCTGTTTGGAGCTTAAATCCCAAGCGCTAGCCTGTGGCATTGTTCAGGACAGCACGCGATGTGCTGGTTGCAGAGCAGCCAAGCGGACAGGCTGGACTTGCTCCCTTTTCGCTTCATCCCATTTGCTCATCGCCTGTCGAACAGTCGATGAAAGAGGAGGAGGAGGAGGAGGAGGAGGAGGTGGTCCATTTGTCTGAGAGCCTCCTGAGACCTGACAGGGGAACTATGACATCCCTGTGTTAAAACAACCAACATTTTAAAAGTGCGCTTGTGACTCAGCCAGACAGCTTGGACAGGGAAAGAGATGGTCATATCTCAGCCCCAGGGCAGAGCAAGTGTGACGAGTGAATTCACCACAGGCCTGTTGTACCGCAATTTGTCCCAGGAGGTCAGCTGTTGGACAAGAACCACCCCCTGCTTCCTTCCTCTCTGTCTGTCTTTCTTTCTCACACTCACAAACACACACTCGTACATCTATTTGCACACCTTTTCTCCATGTTCTTTTTTTTCCAAGCAATAAAAGAGCGAAGCAGGAATGGTAGTCACGTTAGCTCCCCAGCTGATCTGACTGCTGCTCTTTTCTGCCTTCCCATTAACTGATGTGGCTGATTGTTGATTGTGCCACAGAGACAGGGAGCCATAATTAGGAGGATAATGAGAACAGAGGTGGCTAATTTGCCTGGAAAATGCCTGCACAAACACCACCGTCAATTCAAACTGTCTATCGGCAAACTAGCACAGGATTTTTTTATTGTTATGTCCACATGTCTACAAGTGTCGTAATACTTGTTGTTCAAGCACCCCTCAAGCACTTCATGTTTTCAGGGGATAGTCAGAGTGATCAAACTTTCACCATTTGGTTGCAGTTAGATGGGAACAACTGCTTAGCACACCTGTCTTTGTCAGCATACTGTTGACTGTGCTGTACATTAATGAGCAATGAAAGCAATCTGTCAAACCTGTGAATATTTATATGTTACATTATCAGGCTGCATGGCCCGGGCCTCGCATGCATGCACGCACTGAGACACATTTGCATTTACAGGCGTGCGCACACACACACACACACACACACATGCGCACGGAGCGACAAGGCCCCGGAGCTGCTCGTTAAAATGGGCAGATGGCTGACTGACTGAGTGGACTGGGCCTTGGAAGCATTTTGCCAGCCGTATTCCTAATGGTAGCCTGCTAGCCCACTGGCCTAGAAGGGAAATACGAGGAGTGGGCAGAATTAACATATGAGATGAGAAATGAGAAAATGGGATCGGGAAGTAGTGTAGAGCCTGTTTGTGCCACTTGTGCTAAAAAACATCCATATTCCCAGATACTGCCCATTTCTAGCGTGCATTTCTTGCATCATGGGATAGCTGGGTTAGCCTGCTGCTGAAGCATCATAATTTCACCGCAGTGATAATCATGAGACAGTCCTGTTTCTCTATGAGCTCCTGCAGCTCTTCCCAAACCATCCAGCTCGGCTAGCAGCTTAATACCATAAACAGTTGGCCATAAAACACATGTTCAGTCTCTCCTCCCATGTGGATCGGGATGTATCAGTGTGACTAACTGTGTCAGGGCAATGAGCTGAAATTAGACACCACTCACCACTCGCTCTCCACACGTGTTGACTTTGGCAGGCAAATCCGCTGCCGTAGCTTCGGCCCTTTGTCGTGTGCGCCGTTGATAACTCTTAAACTACTTCTTTGTGCGGCGTCATCTTTAATGTCAACTTGATTCTGCTCCTGTTATTAACTGTGCAAATATCAGTATCTTTTATGGTAATGATCTGGATATTGTCCCTCATTCAGTTCAATTAAATTAATGGGGGCGACATTATGAAGTCTCTTGAATACCTTAGGGTTTTCCAGTTACAACGAGATATGCATAAGGTCAAGGTTATTAAGAGCTACACCGGATTGTTTAATGAATATGTAAAACAATCTCCCATTTCCTCTGTCGCAATCCCACATCCTGCATTTGTAATGAACAGTTTAAGGCCCCTATTGCTTTAAAAATATTCACTGGTTTGATGGAAGGCTAGTAATTGAAGGCTAGGGCAAGCAAACTGTTAAGCAAGTGCTAAAATGGTGCCTTCAGGCTTAGCTTTGGGGATTAATAAACAGACATGGAAAAAATGACAGTTACAATAATCTTACTATAAAAAGTAGGTCAGGGGGAAAAAAAAGGAAAAAAATGGTGCAGGGACTTGCCTGATTCCAGTGCAGAGGGCATTTGTGTCTAGTGCCCAAGCTGAAAATTATGTTTGGATTTGAGTGGTGAAGCTGCTGGTAAAATAGAGCAGAGGATTACGCTTGGACCACATGTCCTCCACAGCACATTGGCTTGTTCTGGGTGCTGTCGCATCAAGAGAAACGGTTTTATCTACATGGGAAACTGAGCGTTTAACACGCAAACACGCACACACAGTGTACGCACACTTACTGAGCGCATTCGCATTTGCACAGTCAGAAAAAAACCACATGTGTGCCTGCTCATTCAGGCACACACATTCAGGGGTCTTAAGTCACCCAGTTCTCGAGAGCTGGAGCTGCGCTGCTGTCCATCAGCTGGCCACTATCTCCCTTCCCCCCACTTCCATGCTGCGTCCTTCCCTTTCCTCTCCCAATGTCATCCTTCTCGTGTGGGAGGAGAAGTAGCAGCCATTTTGGACTCCCTAAAGGAGACAGGGGAAAAAAAATCTCACTTCGCCTTCACCAGCTCCTTCTAGTATTTGTCTCTCTTATGCCTCCTCTCAAACGACATTTATGTCCTCTGCTGGGTTTGTTAAATTTAACATTTTTACAACGACTTAACCATCAGAGAGGAAAATAAAGCGTAAAAAAAAAATCTCCTGTCATATCCAGTGGTGGGAAACAGGCCAGGCCTCTGTGCAGCCTGAGCAGAGATCAAGGCACAGCACTGAGACAAATTAATATCAGATATTGTGTATTAGAGCCGACACTTGAAATGTCTAATGTAGTCTGTCTTAATTAAGATTTGTTTAATTTCTTCTTGTCAGTCATTGATGCTCTCGAGGGGCTCTGATGACAGAAATCTCTCAATATTCATTTTAGGCTACAAGCACCAGGTTTGAGACTAAAGCTCAGTGTACAACCACAGGTTCAACTGAGACTGAATTCACTGAGTGATCGTTCATGTGCCCTAAATCAGACTGGCATGTTTGATACCCACAAGGTGTCCTCCACGGGTGAGATCCTGGTGAGGAATTTTGCCGCAAGGGATGAAGCTTAATGTGTGGCTTATTTTTATTTTTTATTCTTTTGCCATGCCATACTGTGAACTGCAGGAATCCCACAGTGAGCATTCCTCTGAGAAACCACAAGGGGTGTGTTGAATTTGGGTCAGTGTGCAGAAAAAGTAGGGTGGGTGGGTTAAAGGGCGCAAAAGGGGAGGTGGGGGAGAAAGATATGGGTCTGAGAAGGAGCATCCCAAGATCCACAAGCCTCACAACACCATAAATCCTCTTGAATTTATGTCTCTTTTTTATGTGTGTGAGGCATTCTGTGTGATACAAGATGTGGAATATTATGTTGCTGTAACGATATTCGAAATGTGAAAGAGTTGTTTGCCAAAGGTGTAATGTCAATCTGATTCCCTCAGGCGACGGGACAGATGAAAGTTTATGTGTTTCTCTCCACAGGGATTTAAACTGAAGTAGTCATTTTGATCAGGCATGTCAAGGGGCAGCTCCTTGCTCCTTACATGGAGACACAATGCTTAGAAGTGTGCTATGGTTTGCATGTTGGATCCACATGCAAAAGCAGCTGTAGTGTGTTTCTAATGCAGGACTTTTCTTTGCTTTCTCTCCTTTCCTCTGACAATTCCACAGCAGTCCAGAGAAAACCAGGTGAGTCTCAAGGAGGACTAGTCGTAGGTTTAGTTAAATTGTACCAAAGGTTCTTCATTTCATATAAAGTTATGTAATCTATTAAAATGTTTATGCATTCAGTGTTAAAAGGCAAGCAAAAATGTACCAGTAATCCAGTTAAATCATTTATAATTGACATTTGTTCAGTAAACAACCTACAGAGCTACTTTATATTCACATACTGAGTTGCTCACTTTATTAGTCATTTGTCTGTTTCAACAGAAAGCTTTCAAATGCTCTTGGGAAAGCTTTGCTTCTAGTGTGATAGCCATGGTTTGCCATCAAGCAAAGCATGCATAATGACAATACAACTGTAGTATTGGTGTGCTGTTGTTCTCAAATTTCTCTGTCCCTCTCTGTTTAATTTTTCTCTTCAAGGCCTCGCACACCTGAAGGCAGAGCAAGGTACTCTGTTCTTTGTCTTTGTAGAGCTATATTATGTTTTTTTTTGTTCACTCATCGCCTGGCTTGGTTTTGGGGCGTAATTTTATGCTGTGTGCCTTCACTACCTGTCTGTGTGCATTTGTGTGTTGCAATGCTCCCATTGTTGCTGCCGAGAAGTGGGAGGGTTTATGTGTGTGTGTGCGTTGGTGGGGAGGGGTGCATGGCAGCATGGCATGTTCCTCATCTCAACTCCGTCACACTCTCTCTCTCTCTCTCTCTGCTTCTGTGTCTCCTCACCCTCGTTTCACCCAGGTTTCTGTGTATTACATAATTGTGTACTGTTCTCAGTTCCACAGCTAACATGCAGTGACACACTCCACTGTTCCTGCTCGACCTCTGCAGCGACTGGGGGGGGATAGGAAAATCATTGGAATTAGGGGAGACAGCTTAGAGGAAGAGGAAGAGGGGTATGGGAGATAGACAGGGGGAAAACAGGAAAATATGGAACAGGAAGTGTCATGGTTGGGTACATGTAGAAGAAACAGCCTAGTATCCCTTGCAGTTATGTTCATATTGGACAAATCTGCATCACACAATTTAGTTACATCCAGTGCCAACGTAGGAAGTAGTGTGGGAAAACTGAGGGAAGGGTGTGAAGGTCACTCTCACAATGTAACATTTAATGGTGGCTTCTTTTTTTAAATCACAGTCATTATATTTATCTATTTGTAACCAAGTCCTTCAGTTTCATCACCTTAGCTATACCTCCACCTCCAAGCTTTCAGTCATATCACGTGATTTTAAAAACATCAGCCTTAGAAATTCAACCTTGATCGTCACTGAAAGTAATCTTGGATTTTGCAGAATCGTCCAATATCAACAATCCTTTCTGGCGATAGGGTTCGGAAGAAAATGGAAGAGTGAGCATTGCAGGGGCGGCCTGTGTTAGTGAAATAATGAGTTAACTGAAGAGCTATTATATTAGCTGTATTGCAGACCTTTTTCTCATGGCCTTCTTTTTCCTCTCCTAATTAACAAGCAAGGTCAATAGAACTTTCCTCTTCTTTTTCATTTTTGCTACAAACAAAACTAGCCACAACCAATGGTTGGCCACTGCATGACCCTCAAGTCATCACCAAGCTTCAAGTACCACTTATTTCAAGAGGCAAATTCATTTTGCTGTGCCTCTTGCTGGTGTGCCCTTAGTGTAGTAATGCAATTCACCAAAAGATGAAGAAAAAGAAAATAGAAAAAAATATGCTAAAATTGTGAAGTGTCAGCTGTGTGTTGCCTACGTGCGCTTCTCCCATTTCCCCACCATTTGCATGATTGTCAATATTTTGCATGAAAGTGTCAGTTGGCAGTGTACAGGCTTACTGTAGACTAACAATAGCTTATCCCCACTTTTTGCTGTCTTTCTCTGGTGCTCCTCGTGGGATGACACTCCTCCCTCTTTTATCTCTACGGATCCTTTCTCCTCTCCAAAAACTGTAGGTAGAAACAAAGGTACAGCAATCCCTTTTTCCCTACTGTACTCTTATCTGCGCTGCAAGAGCCGTGTGTGTGCGTGTGTTTGCGTGTGTGTGTTGAATTTGCGCTTGTGCCGCCACTGGTTAATCATTCATTATGTGTGTTCATTAAATGTGTGCACATGCTCGTCTGTGTGTTTGAGAGAGAAAGCGAAAATCAGGGGACTCGGTGCTTTCCAGCTAATAAGCGCCCACATTTGCTGTTGCATGAAGGATGAGTGAGTGAGCGGAGAGATGAGTGGAGATGGAAGGAAATGTGGTGTCAGTACAGGAGACTAAGTGATTTCACATGGTTACCACTGTTTAATATAAAATGACGAGAGCTATGAGAGTAAGCTCTACCATGGATTGTTCAGAGTCTGTGCAAACAGTAAATATTAATAATAGACTGTCTTTGTGAAAATTAGGCGTACATGCACTTGTGTGTACATATACGAGCCTTTGTGAGTGTAAGTGCTTAATTGGATGTGACAGCTCTGTGTGTGTTGAAATGGAGCTGATTGGTGAATTTGACCTGACATTTGCCTTCGTTTGAATGAGGTCATAGCAGTGGCCTCTGCATATTGCAGTCGTGCAGAGAATATCCTCATTATTCATTTATCAAAGCCATGCGATACGCTGCGTATTTGTGTGTGGCCATGTGTGTTGTATGTATGTGTGTGTGTGTGTGTGTGTGCCTCCTTTAGCTAGATGGAGGACAAAAGTGAATTATGATCACCTGTTTTGATTGATATCAGTTTAATTAACTGAAACGTGCCTACATTAACGCTGGTGTGAGTTGCCGATGCTCACCATTCTGGACTAGTGACTGTTTGCTAAGCCCGCCCCCCCCTTAGTTACGCCTGTCAAGCTTGCCGTCCTTGCACTGCACATTATGCTGTTTACAATGATAACAGGGCAACAAACAGAGTCGTCTCACTTGTGTCTTTGCAAGAGAAAGGGTTTTGTAAGGTGAGGACTGACCGATGTGTTTGGCGAACGTAATGATATCTGGGGTAACGTTGCTGTCCAATAAAGAGCAGAGGGCAGAGCTGCTAACGTTACCTTTAACTCAGACAACATCCAGCTTCCACACAATGGGGAAATACTACGCAGTGGATGCATTAGTTGTGAAGTAACTGGACAGTAGTTGCGCTATTTTTTTTTTTTGTAACCTGCTTTCTCACAAACTAACGCATCATGATGTGCTCCTTGGCCTTGGAAATAATGCTGGGTTGCTACTGTAGGTAGTAAGATAGTTAGCTGGACATGCTGACATCTGCAGCTTATGTTAGAGAAGACAAACATACTCCATTCCTTACACTTTTCTTTTATCTTGTTGGTTTTTTAAATGCTAAAACAAAGACACCGCCCTCCAAACTCTTTGGATACCGTGTATAGGTCTTACTACAGCCTCACGCCCGCTGCTTCTTCATGTGAAGAAATCCGAAGCCTGACAGGCCTGCCTAATTACTTTTCTGGGGAAGGGCTCAGCGAACGCTCAATTATGATCATCTATCTTGATTGATATCAAGTACAGAAATGTGATGTGTGTGACTTGCCTGTGTTCGCTGTTCTTAACAGTTGGCTCTGTATCACACCCTGCACTGTGTTCTCCCTGTGGATGGGGTAAAACCAAAAACAGAATTCCCTTACACTTGTATCACATCAGCATATTAGGTAGCAGCGGGCCGATCAGAGTGTAGTGAGGTGTCCCACGGCGGTTCAGTTGTTAGCACTGTTGCATAACAGATCAAGAAGGACCCAGGTTTGATGAACGGCTCTGGCCCTTTCTACAGTATGTGCAGTCCGTGGGGGTTTCCCCTGGGTGTTCCAGTTTCCTCCAAGTGTCCAAGGACATGCAAATCAGATGGACTGGGGACACCTATGGGGAATTACTCATAGAAATAAGTGTGAATGATTGTCCCTATATCTGTATTAACCCTACAATAATCCCTGGATAGGCTCCAGACTCTTGTGTTCCTGGAAAGGAATAACTATGTTAAGAGTGGCTTAATCAAAAATCACTTAACAATCATTAGAGCTATAAAATGAGAGGATTCTAAAACACGCAGACATGTAACCAAGGCAATATTCAGGTTACATAACTTAATACACAGCGTTTTATTGAGAAATACTAGGATCATGGTGTGTAAAATGAGGATGTGCCTTTCAGCAGGTCCCTGTGCTATTAGATTCATGTCTCTGCAGTTGTGTGAATGTACTGTAAAATGGCACAGTGGTCAAAGGGCACAGTAAGTGGGAGGCTGGGGAGAACAGACCCGAGAGGAGTGACTCGAGAGAGTGGGGGGAAGGGGCTGAAGGCGAAAGAGGGAGAGGAGAGAAGACAGAAGGAAAAAATGATAGAGTGCTGCAGATGAAGAGGCCAGGGGAGCACGTCAGTGTTGCAAAGCCACATATTTGTAATGAAAAATATGGAGCACCTCGTCATCCCTGTACTCAGAACTGGGGCTGATGCCGCACGTACCCCGAGGCATCTATCGAGAAAGTTTTAGTCCCCTGCAATCAGCGAGGCCCCGATTGTTCTTGGCTCAGAGATGCAACCTTTTTTGATGCATAGCTTTGACGATATAGCAAACTTTTTATAAGCCATGGCAGCGGACCAGGGACTGTGCTCCAGTTAGCAACATTGCTCCAGTTAGCAACATGCTGCACTTCAACCTGCAGATATGTACAGTTGTTAGACTCAAGCAAGACTCAAGCAAGCAACCACTATCTCTATTTTCAGATTTTAGTGGTTTAGTGGCTGTTTTTAAGTAGTGTTTTTAAAAATATCCAATTAATAAAGAAGTTTTTGAAAAGATAAACCATTCTTTACTTTGGGGAAGAATAATACCACTGACGATAGGGCAGTCTTTATGTGAAATAAATATTAGTGAGCCCAAGTGCCAATCAAAGACCCCATTTACAGCTGACATCCCAAATGTGACGATATCCAGATGTGTCCAGATAATGAGATCTGATCACGAAGGCTTGTGTTTGCAGTCGATGGTAATTACGTGTACTTGTTTATTTACTTCATCATATTGAGATTGGATTTCGGTACTTAGTACACTAAGTATGAAAGCAGTCAAAGACATCAGCTGTTACATGTACCACATCCAGATGTGATGTGCTGGAGTCGATCACATACCAGGTGTTATGTGTGGTTTGTGTATTCATACCTTGAAGTAACATCTTGAAAGACAGATTATTTTCTGCTGTGTGTTGAACTCTTTGCTATACAATGATAAAACATTTACAGTGTTCCCTTGATGGTAGAGTAAGTGCTACTCATGGTAGTGTGGTAATAAGCATATTCGAAATTACCTTTTAAAAATCTTTAATTTTAGGGTTAGGGCTTTCAAAGCACTGATCGAAAGCAATTGCTTAGCATATTTTCTGCTAACATAGGACCAAAAAAGAAAGGGAAACACACTCTGACCGTGGTGTCACGGAGGACCATATTGCGCTCACTGACTTGTGACATCATTATTTTCTCCCCCATGTCTAATCAATGATGTGCTTTCAGGGGACACCTGGATGGTGTTCATCAGGGTATGACAGTTTAGCCCAAGGTCAGAGATGAGACTCTAAGCTACATCCTGCAGGGCTTGCTGCCAGCATTTCTTCTGAATACAAAAACATCCATTATATGCGTGACAAAAGCTCAGTGTCGCTGAGAAGTTTACTTGAATGCACACACATAATGGGGAGAGACAAAATATTAGTTACGCTTTGCGAGAGTGTGTAACCAGAGTTAATTTAAAAAACGTTGTTGACATGGTCTCATCAAAATGTGAGTATTATGATGACATATACAGTACATAATTATATATTGGGTAATTATTGCAGGCTATTGGAGAGATGTGCAGGTTGTTTCCTATACTTGTACTCACTCCCTGTACCGTAGCTGATACAGAATTGTATCTCGTTCTGTGATGAAACTGTTTGGACTCCAGGGTTGGACAGAGAAAGAGCACTGCCATGGTTGCTTTGGACGTAACTTGGCAATGGGGGCGAGGCCACGAGGGAGGAAGGGAGGGAGGGAGGGAGTGAAGAGTTCTGCCTGAGTCTAATCCTCCTGCATGAAGGCTTAGGACTGAGAACTTATTCTCCACTTCTGGAGTCACTCTCCCTAATTATCCCCTCAAAGTCCTGCTGCAAAGTTCACACAGACAAGATTTTTGCTTTCTGCCTCAGTCACACTCTCTCTGTTTCTGTCTCTCTCCCTCCCTCCTTCCCTCTCTCTGTATATATATATATATTTATATTTTCTCCTTGCCTGTCACCCCTCCTCTGACTCTGACTCCATCTCTCCCAGCCTGCCTCCCTGCCTTTGTCCCACCCTATTCATCTCTGTCTGCCTCAGTATTCCAGTTAGCCTTTCTCACTTTCTCTCTCCTCGTCCTCCTCCTTACTCTTTTCTTGTGTTTCTGCAGTTCAAAGTACTGTGGACATCATGAGCCTCGCATCACAGTCAGGCTCAAGATGGGAGTGCTATGCTGGTGCTTACTGCCTGTCCACAGATGCTGCCAGGCTTCAGTGGGATTTATGTACAGCTCTGTCCATCCTCCTCAGAGCTTTTTGGTTAGTTCACTGGACTTTGCTAAAAAGTAATTTAGATACTTCTGGTTTAGTACTGGAAGTTTCCAGTGTTACACAGTAGTTTCAGACAGTAGTCTACAAATATACTTTCCCCTCAACAATAGTGATTGGTCATATATTATTTATCCCAGAGGATAAATAACAGAAAAGTTATGTTTTGTCGCAAGAAAGATACTGCAGTGGAGATGAAGACTACAAGTTTGAAAATCTGGGGGTGTGAAATTTGAAAGAATTGAGCTTAGCAGACCTCCTCCGCCCGCTCCTCACCTCTGACTGAGGCTTGCAGATCGAGGCTACATTAGCCACTGCTAACATAACACACCTGAATCTCTGACTGAACTGTCGCAGTCAAATTGCATGATGGGTAATGTAGGGGACAGGTTTTGAGAAGGAGGAAGAATGCATTGAATGAAAAAGACAATAGCTCTGGTTTTGTTGCATCGATTTTGATCCTTTTTTTTACTGTTCATCGTGAGTCCGACAATGTCAAAGAAGTGCAATGATAAATTGCTGCAGTACTCTTTTATTAGTGGATTGTGTGAAACCATCGGCATCGCTGCATGCTCATGCACGTGCATCCTTGTGCGCATGCATGACATACAGTACAAACAAAACAGGGGCCCTCTCATCAACCATTGCTCCATAGCGCTTTTAGTGGCCAAATTCTCCCGAGGTTACCTTTTAATTTATCGATTCTGTGCAGGTTTCAATGGACTGACACATTTTGGCCACCTTGTTGAGTTAATTTAGATGTTAGCCAGCCCGAATGAATTGCAGTAGATATAGTATTAAGAAAGAAATCTGTTGAGACAGATGTGGTGCTGACAATTGGAAAGAATATTGCTGCACCCCCTTGAGTGCTAGTAGCAACTCTGAGGATAACCCAAAATGTTTCTACATAACTGAATCAGATGAATTGTTGCTGAAAGGATTCACCGCTGATGTACTGCTCAAAAGAATAAAATAAGAAAAATGTGTCTTGCCACCACTTCCAGTATCTCCCCTCTCTAAATGTAGTCCTTACCCTACTGACCCATGATTCCATGTTCAAAATGAGGCATTTGTCCCTCCTTGTTCTTTGTAATGCATGAGGTAGGGACGGGCACTGTGTGTCATCAGAGGTTTGGTTTGTTTGTATCCATGCAGTGTCACGCAGGCAATGGAAACGGGTTTTCCTGTTATGCCTCAGACGTTGGATTCAGAGCACCAGCTGGCACTTATTGGCCTTGGCACGCGTTGGTCGTGCTGTTGATAAACGGCTATTAATGGCCAGACGCTCCCCCTGAAATTGAGTTTAACTTTGCCTCTCCTCATTACTCAGTCTGAAACTACACCACAATCCTCGAGGTGGATTTCAAAGTTGGTAAAAATTGGGGGCATTGGTCAAATTGACTTCAGCACTGACCGGCTGCTACTCAAGCAGTCAGAAAATATGAGCTGTAAATACAGACCTCCTCCCCCTACACCTGCTGGTTTCCTCCTGCAGCTCATTGTTTCTGAAAGGATGCTGATTGGCTGAAGTAAAAACTTTTTCCATGGACTGGAACAGAGGCTGCCAGGGCCTAAATTGTTCAGAATTGTGCCTGAAAAGTGGAGTTAGCAAGCAATTCTATTTGTGGTTCAAAGCTGTATTATTAAGGAATGAAGCAGATTTTGCATTGGTTTCATTACATTTGTTACTTAAATCTGAGGGAGGTATCGATTCTCTTCTAATTTCCTTTACATGTTTTCCTCGATTTATCTGCTTCTATGCATGTTCTGTCATTTCCTTTCATTTCTGTTTTTTTCACGCTCTTGTTCCTTTCCGTTATTTGGCTTTTTGTTTTCCATTTAGTTTACATTATTTACTGTCATGTTATGTTCTGCTCTCTCTTGTCCCCTTCTTCCGAGCCATTTCCTGCATCTCTGGTTCCCCAGACAAGGGGAAGAGATTCACAAAACACTGTCAGCTACAGTGCACAATTCTTAACCACACGAAAACTCACCGATGCCAACCTGCTGATTGGTTGTCTTTCCCTCCTTCATTTTCTTTTTCACTCTCTTTTGGCCTTGTACTCTCTTTACTCCTCTCCCTCTGTTCTCTCTCTCTGCTGCTGACCTCTGGGATCAACCGAGCAAAACTGATTCCCACTTTTTCACGGATCATGAGTGCGTCACTGGTTACGCAACAGAGAGCGAGAGAGAGAGAGAGAGAGAAGGAGAGAGAGAGAACATGTGAATATGTAACTGACATATTTGTCCATCTTTATTTGCATTGCTGCTTATCACCCAAAGAATATTGCTCTCGGTTAAGCCACTTCCTCAACAAAATGTTTAACATGTTTGCATAAAATATTTGTACTGTCATCATCGGCTTTGCTTCCTGGGCATAAACATAAAATGTGCACTGTTCATACACAGCGACAAACAGAAAATCTGTTTACACACATACATAATAATATATCTTCATACAGGGGTGGGAGCTGAAACATTCTTGCTGTACCTTCAAAGTCTGTCAGTTTTTGATGACCATGCAGTGTTTCAAATTAAACATGAATATTTTATGGCTCACTAGTCTGGAAACCTGCCATAAATGTGCCAAATGCACTCTCATTTCATGTAAGAATGAGTAAAATATAGTAAAATAAGACATTGAAATTAAAGAATTCACATGTGGGAGTCGTAGTACACTGAGTGAACACATTAGGCTGAAAACTCAGGAATGCTGTGTATTGTTTGTGAAGTGCCTGAGACCTTATGAGTAGGATTTATGCAAAGAACTAGGTTAAGATGTGGCTTGAAGGGCTGTATTGTGAGAGTCTAAGTATGAGCGCAGGAAGGCTTAGGAATATGTGGGAGCATGTGTGTGTGTTTGTGTGTGTGTGTTTGTGCAGAGTGTTTGTGTGATTGTGCGGAGGGGTGACATGTGTAGATGTGATGGCTGCAGCCATGCATAGATGTTCACACCAGGGAGAAAGTAAACAAACATGGCAGCAGAATGGTAAGAAATGCAGCAACCACTGTTGGAACACACTGCCTCTTTCTCTCTTTTCTCTCCCTCTGTGTCACCCTCTCTTTCTCTGTCCGTTACCTCTGCCAAGGAGGTTGTTTTTTTTTATGTTTGTCTGTTGGTCTGTCAGTTAGCCCGATGTCTCAAAAACTACTTAACAGATTTCAGTAAAATTTTTATAAAGACAAAAGTGAATGTTGCCACAATGTTGCCATTTACAAAAGAACATTTTTGCTGTAAAGCACAGAAGCATATTCCCTTCTTTGATTTAGATGCCTTGGTCCAACATGTATCCATCTATATAGGCCACGATTACGCAGATTTTGCACCATTTTCTTCACTAACATATTATGACCTTGAAAATATTTTTTTAAATCATTTTTTTCACGTTCTGTAACATTTTCCTGTAACTGTTTGCCAAAGTCTTCTAGGTGTGGTTATGCAGCTACAAACACATTTTTTTTTTTCTAAGTTTGATTATGTTTCTTCCATGGTGCTACAGACTGGGCTAGCACTTGTTAGCTTGAAGACCTAAAAAACTGTGACGGAAATAATGTTCTGTAATGTTGTAAAACCTCATAGTGAAAGCTTCACGCAGTAATTAGAGTACGTTGAGAAAAGATGGCTGAGATGTGCAGAGATTTCAGATTGTTCTGACCTTCCAAAATGTGTTATAAAAGCTCTGTTACTGAATACGTTACAATGGATCTATTAAAAGGGGAAGGGGGGCCACTGAGGCTGCATATGTAAGGGGCCCAGTTTTGTGCCACGCCACTGCCGTGTTTTACAAGCGTTTCTTTTTTCTTCTGCCTTTTTATGCTTCTCTTTCTTTACCGCAGATGACAAAGCAACCTCCTAAGCTTTCATATCTACGGAGTCTAACATTGCTTGGCAGCACTCTTTCCGACAGAATGGCTGTTTCTTTCCGACTTCAAACTTATTTCTAAATGTGTAAGTGAACGCTTTTGTGTGTTGAAGTGTAATGCTCGTGCAGCGCGTCTGAACATTCTCACGCTGATGACTACGCAAAGGTTCTGTCTCAGTTCAAAAAAGTATTTCATCCGAGTTGGTGACATTTTGACCTGTGAACTTTGATGGAGGCAGCGAGTACTTATTAAAAGCAAAAGAACCAGAGCTAATGGAAAAAATGGCCGTGACTGCTACTAACATAAGAGTTACAAAGTAAGTGATATGAAATGTTAAAAAAGGTGGAAAGAAAGAGCCATTCTTCAAACACAAACCAAGGGCAGACTTTTTGTAAGGTGAGGGATGAAAAGCTTTCATGGCACACCATTTGAAGGGAATAAATATTCTAAGAGCCTTGTTAATATTGCATGGCTTTTTATCCTGGGAATAACTGGAGAGAAGTATGAGGCTGGGGAGGACCTGGTGGGTTTTTTGTGTGATCGGACAAGAATGACAGAATTCGTAGTGATCACTTCATAATCAGATCTTTTTGGGGTGGTATTATTATTATTTTACATAAGCCATTTCTTCAGCCAAACATCCTCCAGGTCATTTGCAAAAGAGAAATACTGAGAATGCTAAAATAGAAATATTCAGGCAATTAATATTCGCCGTACTAACATCCATGCCCACGTGTTTGTACTTTAATTTGCAGCAGAAAGGCTTATAATTGCATGCATCAGCGAGGAAACTCCAGCGATTGTGCACAATAGAGAGAAATTATCTACAGTTGATTTTTTTCCTTTTTTATCGTGCCCTCAATTAACTGGGCAGTTGAGATGTCTAAGGCAGTCATGTAACTCAAAAGAGACCCAGCGTATGCTTCGTTATTACTAGAATTAAAGAGAATCTCTAACCCTAACCCCCCTCAGAATGAGAGACATGGTAGGAGCCACGTAGCAAGCAAATGCCCTTGCTCTGGTGGAGCCATTATGCAGATGATATGCTAATGAAGTCATCCGATTTGGTTCTGCTTAGGGTGCCCTGCACTGAGGGAAGATAATCAAGCGCTGATCGGCTCCCAACGCTGCACTCGCTGTGTGTTCATTTTTGTGTGTCGCACATATGCAGCCATGTGTGCAATTCTGTGCTGGTCGGTTTTTGGAAAGAGAAAATATACTGTACCTGGGTACGCATGAATGTTCACGCAGTGGTGAATGTTGGGGTCTGTTTTCAGTTTAAACTCTTAGTTTGGTTGCTGATGACATACAATATGTACAGGAGCTGCTACAAAGAGTCTGTGCACTTGCAGCGGTGTTGTCCAGGGCCCTTGCCAGGATTTTATAATTATCGTGGTCATGAGCCCTCCCTTGGCTCACTCTTTAATATTCTGGATTTTCCATTTCCATTTATCTATTCAGTTAACTGTTCACTCATATCTTCTGTAAATGTTATTTCCTTAAACAAATGTTTAAATCCTGTTTCAAAGCCTTCACCGAACTGCCAGGATTAAAATTCTGGTGGAGAAATACTAAGTCCTTTAGGTACTGAAACTCAATACATTCTGAGTGCCAACCAAAATGTGCCTGTAGAATCAAAACCGCAATTTGTCTTGTATCAAAAGTTAATATCACTTGGTCAGATTCTTTGGCTCTCTTACATATTTTTTAATCAAATAATTCCTGATTTAAATGAGGATACTTTTATAACTTTAGACTTCTTTTGGGGCAACACTTTAGTTTAACCTCCCTTCTAAGCATTTACACTCTGTACAAACATTTAGTGTATGGCTTATAATACAGTATAATGCATTGAAGCAGATATAAGTATTTTATTAGTGTATTTGTTAACAATTAACGCCTCCTCACGGCACCTCTAAGTGGAGGTTGGTGTATCAACAGATAATGAATGACAATATAGTAAAACACAACTGTAATTGTATAAAACATATCCTCATACTGTAAGAGAAGTTATAACTGTTGAGAAATACTGTACATTAATACACACTCAAAGATGTCCTTGTATCTGCATACAACTATATTATAGTGTGTTATAAACCATCTATTCAATGCTTACATAGTGCTTAAAATACTAAAGGAGAAGTCAAGTATTATTATTACTAATGAGGCAATTCTCTCATAAAACACTGATGCATTGAGCAGAAAGGAAAATGGAAAAATACTGAAAAAATAATAAACAATGAAAAGTAAATGGTCTAAACATGTTCCTTTCACCCCAAAGTAAGGCATCATTTAAGCACTGGTATCAATAATCTGCCCAGCTCATACATTCGGTGGCCTAAATGTAGTCAAACGCTGGAATCAGCCTGTAAAATGCCCACCATGTGTACATTTTTAACTGTAGAATGTAAATTCCCTCAAAAATACAGAGGACATGACCTCAGAGTCCTCAGTGGTAGCTTCCTCCCTGATGCCGTCACAACAAATGTACTGAGAGGACCTCTGCTACAAGGCCCTGGACTTTATTTATCTATTTATTATAGCTCTGTTGTAGGAGATGCTTCAGCTATTCCTGTCTCTTATGTTCTCAGCTCGCAGTGACTGGCTTTCGCTTGAATATTTGTCGACTTTTTCTGGCTCCTGATTATCTCCGCCCTGTGCTCCCTTCACCTCTGCAGTTCCTCCTTGTATTTCTCCTTATCTGTCCTCTCTGTCATCCCCGTGTCCTTTTTCTCCTGCTCCCTCTCTTGTCACTCCTTCACCCTCACCCATTAGTCACACACCCACCTCCCCCATTCCTCTTATTTGGCTATCAGACAGTCATCAGTTCACTTTACGTCTCCTCCCTCCACATCTCTCTCTCCACCCCCTCTTTCTCCTCATCCCCTCCTTTGTAAACTGTGAAAATAGTAGTTCTTCTCTCATGATTAAATAATCTGTCCCTTTCCATCTCTTGCTTGATCTCTAACACTGACTTCCATTTTTCCTAGTTCAGTTGAAGTTCAGTACTGTTTTGTAATACTCCCCTTCCCCGCCCTCCGTCCGTCCCTCGGTCCCCTCTTCCACTGCACTACCTGTTCCCAATCCACTCTAGTCCTAGCCCTGACCCTCCCTGAAGCCTTAAGTAAACAAAACACCATTTCACTCTTTTATCTCTTCTCTTTTCTCCTTTTTAATTTTTTTTTT
>NTHP01000258.1:373895-384053 GCA_003416845.1 Oplegnathus fasciatus | reverse complement strand
TTTTTTTTGTAGTGTAGCTGAGCAGATAATGGATTCAACTTGCATGTTCTAGTAGGCGAATCTCAAAGCATCGCAGCACACCCATTAACCTCTATTGCCTCAGCGCCTGACTGGGGGTCCTCTGAGAGACTCACAGAAGCATTTGATAGCGTTTGATCATCTTCTTCTCTTTCAGCGGTGCGTGTGTGTGTGTGTGTGTGTTGCTCGGATTAACACATCCTATTGATCTCCACTGCCCCGCGCTTGCACAGTCTGACAGATCTGCAAGAGGCAATAATTAGTCGTGTAATTGGCTGATCATTTGCACGGAAATATGCTGAGCCAACACACTCTGTAGCTGGAACGTGCTTTGACCCCACAGTAGATCTTGACAGGTGTGAGTCTTTGTGAGTTTCTTTTTATGTGAACGTTGACACACTGGGAATTCTTTGTGATTATGAACTTAATGTCTGATCACACACTATTGAATTCATCAAAGCACAGCTGGAGTCATTGGTTAATTTAAATCCATAATTATTTGTGTCTTTTGATAGAGGTTGCACGTTTCACATACACTTGTCACGTTTATGGCTCGTTTTATTCTTCTGAATGAGAGTGAGCTGTCTCCCGATATCATGCATTTGCTGGTGTGGTTTTTTTTTTGCGAGAGGATAAAAAGAAAAAGGCATGTGGTTTCAGAGGGCTTTTATCCATCAAATATCCCTTTTCATGCTCTTCATGGGGTTAAATGCCTGGCTCAAGGGTATGTTGACTACAGCTGTTGAGGGAGAGAACAACATCTGCCATTTACATGCAGGTTTCAGCCTCAGCTGCACTTGTGTTTATTGCTAATTAGCAGATATTAGCAGGCTAAAATGCTAAATTAAGATGGTGAACATGGTACCTGCTAAACATCAGTAAGTTAACGTTTTTTTTTCATTGTAAGCATGTTAGCATGCTGATGTTAGCACTTAGCTCAAAGCACCACTGTGCTTGGCTGTCTTGCCAAGTTCTAAGATCTCAGCAGTCACCTTGGTTGTTATTGTTAATGATACGATTGATGGCCAAAACTTTAAAAATGATCCTTCAACGGCGCTCAACATCTCTAACAGCAAAATCCACCCCAATACCCCACAATTCTTGTTTTCCATTAATGCAGCCAATAATGCCATGACCGTTGTTGCTACTGTCGCCTCTAGCTGGTATAGACACCCACTTTACCCTCCTGAATGGTTCTGTGCCCATACATGTGGCGATGACTTTGCAAAAGGCTCAAGTTTATGAGTGAGTGTGCAAACCAGGGCCACTGAAGGCTCATTCTTGTGAGTAATCAATATCTCTTTCAAGCATGACACCATCACTATGCACCCAAGCATCAAGTGGGGCAGTGGAGAGGGATGATGGGGGGCCACAGGCGTGTACTTTGTTAAGGTGTAAGCTCCGTGTGTGTCCAGAGAGAGATGAGGGAATAAAAGTAGGTGATGGACTCGTGAAGGGAATACTTTCCTCTCACCCAACCTAACGCACCCACTGGGTGAGAGATTGGAGAGCAGCTCTGACCTTCTGCTGACCTGTCCTGTGAAACGCTCACACCAGCCGATGAGGCGTCCGCGTGCGCAGACGTGTTAACTTGTCAAAGTACGATCGTCTGTGTCCTTGAACATGTTTGGCAGGGAGATGTGTGTGTCTCCGTTATGTGTGTGTGTGTGTGTGTGTGTGACTGAGTGAGTGCCTTGCTGAATTATAGAGTATGTTTGCTTTTTAACAGATCAGCAGAAGAGGTGATGCCACAGTCAATGTCACAGCCTTCATGCATAATTGCTCCACTTTGTCATTGCCATGGGCTGGGCAGAGCCACATCTGATTGCTTCCCCCCTTTCCCCCCTTTCTCCTTCCCTCTCTGTCTTTTTCTCTCTCCCCTTCAGTCTTCATTCTCATTAGACTCATTAACTCATCCTGCAGAGACAGATAGAGCGAGACAGACAAAGAGTGAGCATACTGAATATACTGGAGGCAAACGGAGCGGTCTAAAGAAGATTTGTGTTAAAGGTTTTTACCTCACCGTGTAGTTGATGAGCCACAGGTAGAGATATATCACAGTGTAAACCAAGAATAGCTTCTTCGAGCTAAATGAGGCTTCCCGTAAAGGGTAATGTATGACACCATGTCTGGTAAAACAGACCTGACATGTGACTGTGTGTGTGTGAGCACACACGTGCATCAGTGTTTATTTGCCAGCACTTACCTGTTGGCGTGTGTGTGTGTGTGTGTGAGTGATGGTGGTAAGAAGACACTGAGCAGTAGAAAGCTTACCCTGTCTTTGGTGCTGAGAGGTCACTCTGTTAGCCGCAGACTCACTGTCCGTCCGACGGTGGTTAAAAATTAATTGGGAAATACATTTTTGAGAGCACTGCAACTTTCTGAATTGACATTTTTTGTCGAGTGCTTCTTTGTATATCTTTTCCCACGTGAAGGATAATCTATTTTGCGTTCCTCCCCCTTGTAGATTACTGGACATGTTGCCGACATTTTCTGTATTTTTCTATGTATAAACATGCGTCTTTTCAAGCTCAGGTAACAAGTACAAATAGATATTTTTTTAAGCAGATTTAAGATAAATTACATTAACAGCATCAGAAGTAGGTCTTTTTCTCCATGCACTAATTTTAACTTCCCTGCGTGTTCTGATGGTGTGTGGGTTCACATGATTTTTGGGTATGTGTGTGTGCGCTTGTGTATCTGTGTGTCGGCATGACCTGGTGCTGAAAGACCGACAGTGAGTGAAGTTGGAGTGTCTCATGGTTAAATGATGGGCCCCTTTCGTGCACTCAGAGGGCTTTGAAACACTAAGTAATTGGTTTTCCTGGCAGAATGGGGCCACGGCTATAGCTTAGGGCCAGTGTGAACTCCACTCTAGCTCAGGACACTAGCCTGCTAAACCTGGGGTAGTCTCACTGAAGTATAGACGTAGAAAATGGAAATGTTCAGCACATATTTCATCTCAATATTAAGTATATTAATTTGCTTCCCGTCCAATAGAACTAATTCCTCAAGGTCAGACTCAAAAAGTCAAATTAAACGTGAGAATCAAGGTGATAATATGTCTTACAAATGTGTGTAAAAGTCAGATGGTCAATCCAAACACATCACTATCCTTTTAAATGCTGAAATTGGTACTGATAATATACTTTGGGGCGTAATTTCAACTGGGGATAGAGGGGACATGTCCCCCTCACTTTCCAAAATTCTGCCTTTGTCCCCCTCACTGACCCCGTCAGGTTTACTCACAAATATCTCTCTAGTCCTCTGACTGTCCAGCTGCCAAAACCTGAATGCTGATGCTTTCATCTTGTTCAGCTTTAGTTATTACCATGAGATAAGAAGTATGCTTAATAAGTGGCTGCAAGTGATTAGATGACTTTTTGCCCCAGGTTTTGCCTCTCAGGCAACAAAGAGGTGGCTCTATTTAAAGACATTGTTGGAGGGCCATATGCGGCCTCAGAAGAAGATCTGCAGTCACTACTCAGGACAAAAAAATCTGTTTTTATTTAATATTCTCCTAAAAAGATGCTTGGATTGAACATTAATCACAGTGTTCTTTGTAGTAAACCCCCACTTCTGAAACCAAACCTAAACCCTCATACTCCGCCTTACGTTTGATGTGAAAATGCGCATGATGTGTGGCGCCTAGTGTCCTGTGTGCCTCACTATTGTAAGAGAATTGGACTGTAATATGATAAATGTGTGTGTGCAGCATGAATGAGTGCCAAGAATATAATTCAGGCTCACGTGCATGTGCAGGGACATGAATTCACACGCATACACACAGGATCTGTCTGCCCAGTCGCTCATTGTTTGTCCCTGAAAAGTCTCAGTCCAGCAGTCGTCTCCGTCTTTCACTCTGATAAACACGCTCATGTACTGTACTCACATACCCAGGTCTCTCAGCGGATAAATAACCCCATATTTGTGTGTGTGTGTGTGTATACATACATGTTCATATCTGTGTGTTTGTGTGCAGCCACAGAGGAACTGGCTGGTTGCTGCCAAGGCTTGGCTAGCCTCAGGCACAGGGAAAGCTTTATATATATTGGCCTACATGCCACTTACTCTTCTGGGAGACTGTCAAGAGCTAATTTTTGAGACTGATAGTTGTGGGGAAAAGATGTGTCTGTGACTGGGGAATACACTGTATGTCTCCTTTTTTAATGTAATCATCCTTATTGTTTTTCTTTCCATATTCCTTCTCTCCTCCCACAGCTGTGCATTTCTACTTCACTGTAATGAATCCCTTTCCTTTCATTTAGTCATATTGAATAGTCTTATTGTGAGTCGGGCCTCAAATATCCATGTGTTGCAAACATCTCTGTCACGCATTCTTTCACAAAGTTGCAACAAAATAGCTGTATTCTCTACTTATGCCATCTGTTGCCCATAAAAATACAAAATGTGGCTTTTTGTTCCCAAGCAGCTCTTTCAGCATTGAGCTACAGTGCAAAAGAGATACATCCACACTGGCTAAATCTGCCTATGAAAAAGTGAAAAACTTTGAATTGGTAAAACTTATGGGCATGTAATGAAAACTAAATAGCCCACAGGTGCACTTCTATGTACTTAAAACTGAGAATAACCATTAAAAATATTTTTAGAAAAATAGTTGTTTTCCATTGTACAGTCATTTTGACACATTGGTACATGAAAGGTAATTATAATGTCCTTAAAAGTAACTCACACTGTATGCCTTCAAGTTTTAGAATTAATATTCTAATAGTCCTGACCCTAAAGAGAAGTTTTATTTTTCTAATTTAATTATCTTATGTAATTCGGTATAATGTTACACTTGAGACTCTGCCCGAGGATTGCACTGTATCTGCTATTAGTGTGTGGAAAGAAATGTTTCACTCCTCTCGATGAAGCAGAATATTGATTGTGGTTAAAATGAATTCACGTTTTAGATATTAATTCAGCAAAAATTCTTCGTATATTCATTTGGCGAAGCATTATATATGGCCAGATTTTTGCAAGTTTCTCAGTAGAGTGTGTGCAAAGAGGAAGTCATCCTGTTCCTGCGAGTCACCTTCAGATCTCTGACAGCACGGTGAGCCGTGAGGAGTGACCTCGCTTACCTCAGGCAGAGACAAAGCTCGATGTGACTACTTTCTCAATCAAGTGTTATGTAGTCTCCTCTCTGAAGGGCTCCAGTGCTTTAAAAAGTTTCCTTCCTGACTTTCAGGGCTTGTGTGCTGATGGGACCTCTGTCAAGATCTCACTTTGAAGCATTCTTTCGGGACGTCAGAGGTCTTTCCAAATTGCTGCAGCCTTTTGCATTAGTGAAATGCTTCAGTTTGATCTAAAGCATTGCAGAGCGCAGGTGTGCAGAAAGCCAAAGATTCTTTGTAAAGTTGTGTCATTTAATCTGCAACAATTACGATGTTAACATTTGCTTCTGCCCTTCTCTTCTCTTAGTACTACCCAGTAAAGTGAAAAGGTTGAATGTCTTTACTTTTAATTTACTGTAAAAATGTGAAAGCAGGCTAAATAAAATAAGAGAGAGAGAAAAAAACCAAAAGTGCATTCCCAACTTTTTTTTTGAGGGAGTGTTGACGTATTTAGGAGATTAAAGGATGATCTAAGAGTGCATGATGGGGTATAAAATGATAGAGAATCTGCAATTTCAAGTGGTCCAAGGCCATTTAGAGCTTTACATGTTATGAGCAGATGAGCTTTGAAATGAATTTTAAAAGATACTGTAAGGTAGAGCAGCCTTGCTACAACTGGGTTAACATGCTCCTTCTTTTTTCATGTAGTTGGCTATGCAGAAGTAGAGTTTTGAATCAGCTGAAGCCTCAATAGAGTGTTTTGGAAGGCCTGTGAATAATGCATTAAAATAGTCAAGTGTGTTTGAAATGAATGTGTGATTTTGTTTTTCGGCATCAAGAAGGGTCAAACTTTGCAGTGTTTTCCAAATGGAAGTAAAACTCCTTCTAAGGGTTTCTTTATAAGCTCTACGTACTCAGCTGTTTGTTGTGCAACTTAACACACTTCAAGTAAAATTTTGCAGTGAAATGGTTTGAAAATAGATCAACAGTCAGACAAATATTACAGGCGCTTTCATTCTGCCTCCTCAGATGATTTTGTACAGTTTGCTGAGGGATGAGCTCCTGGCTCACGGCATCTTCTGGTGGGAATGTTTAAGCAGCGCTCTGCCAGGCTCTGAATTTTGTGAAAGTCCCTGTTTTCCACAGTGGATAAAAATAGGAGGCCACTGGCAATGTATGGGACACTGCTGTCAGTTCAGCTTGACGGCTGTCAGATGTCACCCATTTAGAGCTTGAGGAGGAGGAGGTGGAGCCTCGACAACAAGCTGGTTGCGTTGGATGGCTGCTTTACTCCTGACCACAAACTGGAGCCAGTGTAATGCATGCAGTCATAGTGCCTATGAATTCTGCAATTTGTTTTCCAGATTATTGCTCAAATTCAGGCCAAAAGATGAATGGTAACATATAAGGCATTCACAGCTCAGTCCTGATTTGAGCACAATCCAATAATCTGGTTTACAGATTTTTTGCAGCAGTGCAGCACAGCATGTATATAATCAAATGTGGGAGCTTCACAAATACTACATCTGTATTTTTCTTTACTCTCCCCCTTTCTCTCTGCTTGTCTCTCTCCATCCCTGCCCCCCTTTTTCCCAGTTCTCCGCTGTGCGCCTGGTTGTAATTGAGTCATTTTCTCCTTGTTCGAGCACTGTCTCTGGCAGGCAGCTGTATCAAGGTGACCTCTCGCTATTGTTTGGGCCTCTGTGTTTTTGTCTCGCTAGCTCGCCAACATAATCACTGCCTTTCAAGCATTGTAATGGGTCAGCTGTGGCAGTGACACATTATTTCTGACCCTGGATACCTTGCTTCACAGTTGGAAATGTCAGCGAAGAGACAAGAAGGTATGGCAACGAATGTAGTGATGTAATACTGCAGTCAACCCTTCCCTTTCTTATGTCCCTCTCCCTCAGAGTGCTCACTCTCTCTGATTCTGAGGTTTTGCTTAGCATCTCCCACTTGAAAACAGCTAAAGGGGGAATCGGGATCTGTTGGGAGTTGGATCTCCTTTCCTCTCCTCTCCTCTCCTTGGAGCGTAGTTGCTCAGAGGAATAATCTCTCTGTCTGTTTAAAGCACTAATCCATCTGTCAATCCCTGTCTATTAATTGTAGCATTAGTGTCTTGTAGGCAGGCTGGACAGGCAGGGTAATTACATTGATTTGACTGCTATTTAACCTTTATTTAGCCACATGACACTCGACAACAAACTTTCAATGACAAAACTTCTAATTTGAAACGGGCTGGATTGCACAGGAGTTGTGACGCTTTTGAAGCTGCCATCTTTTTGACCTGCGCTGCACGGTACTTGACATCTTCCTGGTTTGTTTGTTTTTTTTTGCCTAACTGGGACTGCGATCTAAACAGCAGTGACTAAGTATGCCTACGTTCCTTCCCGGGGAGTAATGATATCGTAACACTTAAGAGGAATCTATATACAGTTGTAAGATTGCAGATTAGGAGGGGCTTGAGAGGATCTTTACCCTTCAATCCTGTGAGATCCAGTTGATAGAATGTCACTCTGATCTTAAGGAGCTTGGAGATCAAGCTGTGAAAACAGCTGACGTGTTTATTTGTTTGTTTATTACTTGTCAATCCAAAGGGAAGATATTTTGGTACCATACACATTATATAATATGCATGCTCTATGCAGTGTAAGTGTTTATTTATGTATGTATGTATCTCTCTTTATAGTAGTTTGCATTGTTTGTATTCCCGCGCTAGATTCAAATGGCGATCCCATTTTGAAGGCATTTTGACCAGTGCAGCTACAGCGATTGCTCGTCTTCTTCTGATGTATTTCTGACGGGGTAGCTGCTCAAAGTGAGTTTCCTGCCCCCAGTAAACACAATTCTTGGATGTATGTGGGACGTTCTTAGCATTACCACCAGTAACCACAATCGACAGGTCAGCCAGAACTAAAATTTTAAGGATTATGACCTTAAACTTAATGTTTCAAACTTGTTTGGGCTTGAGATAGTTAATGCACCCAAACCTTTTTCTATCGCAACATTATTAACAAAAAAAAAAGCTTCATAGCCAGTTTGATAAGGCTCTTTTCTGTGTTATAATTCTGGAGTCACGCTAAATTGACCCCATTTCTGCCTAAGTGCTGGATGCCTCTGAATAGTTAGAGTAATCATTTTACACAACTGAAGCTTGTTTAAAGCTTGGCCTTCATGATTAATTGGTCGGTAGATAATTTGTATGCACAAAACTGCACTTTGTGTTGAATCTGCACATCAGCCGAACAGTCTCAACAGACCTGACCTGCAGTGGGGGTTGTTTTTTGATCATAAATGACACAGCCTCCATTTTGCTGTCTCTAAGCTGTCGGCGACATCAAATTAGCCTTAGTGAAACAATCTGGTTTGGATCGCAGGGAGACCACGCCGCCCCCGGCTATGTATGCTTGGTTTTGAGCTGGAAAGTCATTCATAGCTTCTGGCTTTGAAAAGAGCTTTCAGGTTAAGAGTCACAGTAACTGTAGGCTGTGTACTGGCAGTGGTGAAGATGCAGGAGTGTGTGGTTCTTACTGGTCAGTCGTGTCCACTGGTGTGTGTCACTCACTGTTGACTAAACACATAATGACCTGTTGTGTGTCAGGGACGATGCAACACGGTAGAGACAAGATATCTGATGATGTTTAGGATGCAGGGGAGGACAGTAGGGGCTGCTTTGATAATGTCTAAAGAGGTGTCATAAATACAGCTAGTTTGTTAATTCCAGTTACTAATTACCATGGTATAGTCCATTATCATCAGAGCAGTAACCAAGGACACAAAACAATAGCTGCTTTTATTTTATAAAACACTATAGGAAGAGGCTCAAGCTCATCAGTTAATGAGGTCTTGTGAGGAAAAAGATGTAAGAAGTATGAGAGACGAATGGACTGTTGTTTGTAGTTGTTGAAGTGTTGGCTTTAAATAGCCTGAGAAGAGACAGAGCGGTAACTCATCACCTGGAAAACAAGAATCAGAGGTTGAGAGTGCGACTCGTGGGCTGGAAAAGAAAAAAATCTTTCACTGTTTGAAATCATCTGCGTTGAAGTGTCATCATTCAGATTCGGCATCAGAGACTGAGAGAGATATCTGATCAACCAGGTGAGTACAAGTAAGCTGCCGGGTTGAAAAAGTTTGAGTGAAGCTGAGCCGCGGGTGGCTGTCAGAGCTGCGTTTACAGGCATTAAGGATGAGAGGCACTTGTCTCATTCCTTCACTCCCTCATTTCTTTTCCTCCCCTCTCTCTTTCCCTCTCTCTTTTTCTGGCTCGTGACTGATTTGGCTCATTAAGATCGGGAGAAGGAGAATTAATTATTGTCATTAAATGAAGCATGCTGCTCCCCCTCTCTCTCGAGCACTCCAGCGGCAGGGCAGTGAAGTGTGGGCGGCGGTGAGGGAATGAGGAAGGAATGGAAAGAGAGTCGGGAGGAAAGGAAAGGAGGGGTAGAAATGTAGAAAGATGTGTCAGGGCTGGAGGAAGCAAAAGAGGGTTGAAGAAAGGAAAAGAGAGAACACAGGGAATTTAAGATGATAACAGGACAGGATAAGATGGATGGAGGCCTTGTAGATAAAGAGAAAACAACGGAAATGAGAATGACCAGAAAGCAGACGTGAGAGGCACAGAGTGTAAGATGGAGGGTGGAGGCCATGAGGAGGAACAAGTGAGGAAGAGGGTCAGACACAGAGGGGAGGGGCCTGAGCGGGATTTCTGGTTTTTGGTTGGGCTGCATGCTAATACGCCGGAGCGTATTGTTCAGCTCAGGGAGCTGAAAAAAATGTATAATCCAGGTCAGAGGGATGGAGAGGGGGGGGAGGGAGGAGAGNNGGAAGTGCAGGAGTAAGGGATGAAGGCAGAGCACACAAAAAAAAGAAGAGGTCACGGATTGAACCATTCCGAGCCAAGAATGCAGGGAGGATAGAGAAAAAAGCTTGAGAGAGAACATTATCACCTCCATAATGATTAACATCACCATGGCTACAATTTCTGCTTTGCTCTGCATACATTAAGATATCCAATGGAGACAAAAGCAGGTGGGAGGTGGTTTAGTTTCTGCTGGTTCTTGCTGGCTCGTCACCTGCAAAA
>NTHP01000258.1:292595-364991 GCA_003416845.1 Oplegnathus fasciatus | reverse complement strand
TGAGTTGATGTTTGGTTTGGTTTGACAAATAATAAATAAATTAAAGAAAACAATTTGTGAGTGATATACAGTTAGAATAAAGCCCAAAGCTTTTAGATTCCTGGAAAACACCAACAACCTCAACAAAAATCAAAAGTGTATCATCGCACAGCAGGAGGCTTTTATCAATATTCTTCAATAGTTCATGTTTATTGAGGAACAAGTGCAACTGTGTGAACAAGTCTTTTTGCCAGAGGCTTTATCGGGTTCACCTAGCAGAGCGGGTTTGTCAGCAACCTTGTTCTGTGAACATTTTGAGTTGGCCATGTTCCATATGGGAGCCCTTGCAGAAAACATTGCCTGTTGCCTGTTCAACATTGAGCATGTTGAAGTGTTGTTTTAACGGTGGCCTATTTTGCGTCAATTTTCTCTTACTGTTCAAAGCAGCTCAGAGGATGTTAGCTTATGTTGTCTGCTGCAGGGAAGCTAACCCTAGGAAATTTGCTCGTGGGATAAACAGGAGGAAAAAAGAAGTTGTCAGGTTCTGTCACAAGCAACAAGCAGCAACTCGGAAGGTACAAATTATGTAAACTGTGAAGCAGCTTTGATTCTTTTGATTTTCGGTTTGTGTTAATGTAAAGTTACACACATTTTACTGGGGGGTAGTAATCATGCTGTAGTTCTCAGTGAAAATCAAATGTCAGGTAAGTGCCGAAAGCACTCCTTAGGTTCAGTCTCTCTGTTGTAGATGTAATGCAACATTTCTAGCACACGCAGCCCTTCCCCTTCCCACACACAAGCGTGAACAGACACACCACTTTATGTCTGTCGCCAGTCCTCGTTTTTGTGATTTAGTAATACATACACAGCCTTTGCCCTCTTGCCTAGAAATCCGCTCATAGCTTTCCTGCACAATCACCCTTTACAATTTATCTTGACGTACTCTCAATCGCTCTTTCTTGTAGAATCCCCTGCGCTTAATTTAAACTGTCTCTTCTGTCCATTCCCTCTCAGCAGTAGTTTACTATCTGGTGTAAAAGAGGGAGATAGACTGTGGGCCTTAAATTATCCCTGCTCTACATTGGCTCTGAAGCCTCTGAAGCAGTGTGGGTGGACTGATTTTATGAGTGCGATGATGGTTTGACGTGCCGTAATCCTCTTTCACTGATCTCCCCTCGTCCATCTGCTCCATCTCCATCCCTCTTTCCTCTCCTCTCTCGCCGCATCATCTCTCCATCCAGACACACACACATGCATGTAGACACACTTACAAAAGCACACCCGCTCCCAGATGCACATGCGCAAAAATGTAAGTGCGCAGACACACACTTACTGTACACATGCGCAGCGTTCATCAGATTAGGTATAGATGTTTGCTGATGTCCTGTGGCCTCTCTGCAAAGTAACCGCAGGTCAGCAGAGCAGATCTCCATCCCTCTTTCCGTCCATCAAGGCCCCTGTGTCTTCAGATGCCGCCCATCCATCTCTTACTCTATTTGAAAATAGACTTCATGTGTCTCTACAGTTGTGTGCCACCGTTTTTGTTTTTTTTTTACATCTGCACAAAGATTGTATCACTTTGCCTTTTTTGGGATAATCCTGTCCACAGCTGAACAACACAAGCAGTCTCAGTAGAAGACCAGCACAGTGGGAACATGTAATTTGTCTGACAAGTGGAACACTTGGTTTTCTGGTTATATTTCTGGTGGTGTGGCAAGGACTCTTTTCTCTCTAAAAGACAGCCAAGCATATCCTCTTTCACCCTGCTTAAAATGCACCCACAGTGCCTTGTTGTGATTTCATGTGCTATGCAGAAATGAATATAAACTGAGGGCCACATTTTCCAAAAAGCCTCGATTGTGATTTTATAACTAAAAGCACATTTTGTAGATGCAATTTTCTTTGAAGTTTTAATTTTGCTATCACTCATGAGATTAATTTTTTCGTGCACAGACATATGTACATTTTATGATAATTAATATTTCATGCATCACTTCTGTTTGCTCTGATTTCTTCTGACCTGGATAGGATTTGAAATGACAAAAATATGTATGTGTTGGCAGAGGCTGCTCCGATGCTTTTAACACTCCCGGGTTTGCATCCCCACTCTCAATTTCACACGCTATCTCCACTTGCTCACCTTTGATGGTTCCTTTGGCAATTTTTCCCTTTGTCTCTCATCTCCTTCCTTGTCTTAATCTTTTTTTTCCCTTTCTCGTAGCTTTTATCTTCCCTCTGCTTCTCTTCATCTTTCTTTCTCTTAGCCTCCCTTCTCACCATTTTCACTCCGCACTCCCCCTCCTCTCCCTCTCCCTCTCCCTCTCCTTGCCATAGCAGTGGGTGTACTAAGCAGGGATTAGGCGTGATTGAAGTGCTGACGTGAGAGTTCTTCCGCCGGGGCCTCTTATCCTCTGCAGTCCCCCAGAGAGACCTCTCATTGCTGGGCTTCACTAGCAGGTTGGGCCTGGCCTCTCCAAGGACTCCCCATGGAAATAGCCTCTCTTCATGCCTCCATGCCTGATCCCCAATAGCCTTAGTGCCTTTCCCTGATAGATGTGTGGCTTGGCCCTGATAGAGCTCTCTCCCTGCCAGACTCAAGCTTGGCTTTTTATTATTTTATTTTATTTTATTTTTTTAAAAAGAGAGGTCCTTCCTGCTACTGTATATCAAAGCCTGGGCTATTTCTGAGAGGACTCTCTCCCCTTCTTCCTCCTCTCTCCCAGGTGACACTTTGTAGGCGTCACAGGCTGTAGTACCTGATTAGATTTTGATGATTTAGATGGGACCACATCCATGGAGGCTAATGAACTTACTTAGCCCACTTAGCTATTCCTCTCTGATGTTTAAAAGAATCACCAGTTGAGTTTTCAGGGAGGCGCCCAGTTCATTGCCATCGTCACATTTTATGATTGAGCTTGAAAGGTTAGAATGTTTTCCTTTCATGTGGCATATGCCCACAACACTGTGATAGTAGCAGAAGTGAATACAAATTATGGAGCAAGCAGATGTCAAGGAGTCTTGGCGGGGTTGAGGGGGGAGACGGGCTGTGCCAGTCGCTTCCCACGACCTAAATCTTCATTACATTCTCATTCGTCTTCCATCCATTGCTGCACTGACGGTGATTAACACATAAAAGAGTGAGAGATGTGTGATATGGCGTGCACTCAGCATATTGTGTGCTTTATCCCCACCCCACCCCACCTGACTTGAATTCTGCAAGAGAGTTAGTCTTTGAAGTCAAGCTGTAGAGAAGAAAAGAGGGGAGCGAGAGAAAAAGAAAACTATATGCAGAACGTAGTGTTGCCCTCAGGGGCTAACGGGAATATTCATGGCACCACTTGTTTCAAGTTTGTTGATTTAGCCAGTATTTGATTTTTCCCCTTTGCTTTTCTTTTCCTGGCAGTGTTTTTACACTGTTTGAGTTTGCTCAAGAAAATGCTGTGATTACCTCTTTAGCCCCGAAATAAGACCCTCATCTTCATCGCCACGCTCTGCAAGAATCAGTGCAAATTACAGTGCAAATTTTGTTGACATTTTCAGCAGTAGCCATTTTACTTCTGATCCTTGCTGTCACCAGGTAATCATTCTGTGAGAATAGATCACGCACACACAAGTGTGTGTGTGTATACATATGTTCAACTCAAACGCATATGTTTACATAAATATATAAACATATAATCCTCTCTCCAGATTGCAGGCTTATACTCCATATGCATGCGTATGCCAGCAATATCCTCCACACAATGTACTGTACTTTCATATCTGGAATATTTCACTGTAACAAAGAGATGAAGGGCTGATTCTGATATACTGTAAATGCTAACGTGCTCAAGGATTTCAGCTTGGTGTACATCTACTACATGTTCACTGCTTGACTTTGGTTTGCAGCTCAAATACATCAAATGCAATGAAATGCTGAAAGAATGAAGAATCTTGAAAAAAATTCTGTGTTAAAGTACTCTGCTTTGGGAACCAGGTTAAAGTTATATTTAGGGCTGCAACTAACGATTATTTTCATTATTGATTAATCTGTCTATCATTTTCTCGATTAATCGATTAGTTGTTTGGCCCAGAAAATGTCAGAAAATAGTGAAAAATGTCGATCACTGTTTCTCAAAGCCCAAGGTGATGTCCTCAAATGTCTTGTTTTGTTCACAACCCAAAGATATTCAGTTTACTGTCATAGAGGACTAAAGAAACCAGAAAATAATCACATTTTAGAAGCCGAAATCAGAGAATTTGGACACTTTTTCTTGAAAAATGACAATTAATCGATTACCAAAATAATTGTTGATTCATTTAATAGTTGACAACTAATCGATTAATCGACTAATCGTTGCAGCTCTAGTTATATTTCAAACAAACTTTACTCTCTAACTGTTGCTTAGTCTTGTCATCTCAGCACACTAACATTTGCATGCATGTGCTCAGCCAAGTAGAATAAGCCTATTCAAACATATGCGGGTACTCCCTATAAAAGGACAGTTAACCCACTGCTCTTCAGCTCCTCTGATTGTCTTAGCACAGTAATCCTGGGAGCCTGGTTGGTGCAATTTGCATCAAGCATTGTACTCTTTCAAAATTTTGAGTAGAAGGAGTACAGATATACTGAGACATCATTATGTCCAAGACGCTCCTTGTAACTTCAGATCTTGCCTCATAATCATTATGCTTTGAGTCAGTCATTTTTTCAACAGTAATCCAATGATAGTTACCTGTTCCCATGGTTACAGTGCACACACAAATTGCTAATATTGCTAATGCACCACAACATTTCATGGTGCAAATTTACCTATAGCTCACTAAGTTCATGGCAACATTACAATTCCAGCTTGCATCCCCAAAGCATTATGGGAATTGTAGTTCCAAAACTCAGAACACAATTATCCCAAATAGACGTCAGAAAGAGAATAGCAATAGGAGTGACAAAATCCTATAATATGGTTTGGTCTACACTATCAATATATTTTACGACATTACTAAGGCTCATAATGTCTTATAAGCATGGTTCCTATATCCCTGGAACACACTGGGACACCCCTCTATCCATTCATATACAGATATTTGCACAGATATTGGTCCTCTGCAATTTTCTGCAGGTTGGAAAGTATTTTTTCCATTGCACCAAAGTAGAAAATGCTGCTCTCTTTGCATCTGAATAATCCTGTTGACAGAAAGAAATGTAAAAGAAATACGAGAAAAGAATTGTCAAACAGCAACCTGCTCTCTCCCTGTGCCCCACATAAAAGAGACTTTAAAGCAGCGGATCAGGTGGTTTTCTTGCCTCAACAGGCAAAGAGCAGTGAGGCTGCTGACAGGGACCCATCCTGCAGCCTGTCTGGGTGCTGGGTGGGGGTCAACGGCAGGCCCATCCTGGAGGACAGCTTCTCTATTAGTCTCATTGATGAGCAGGGAGGAGGTGAGCTGCATGGACACTGCAGGGATGGCTCTTTCGGTGAGCTTAGAACTAGTGTTACTAACAAGTCACCCTGCTGCTCTATGAGCCGCTGAAGAGTCAGTGGATGGGGCGATGGTTGCTGCGCCAACCTTTTTGTAAAAAATGATCCCCAGGTTTTAATAGCCTCATTCTGATTGGGTGAACCCATTCTTGGAAACAAAAGGTACCCACTCCTTGGACAGATGGAAAAATGCTTGCTTATTACATAGGAAGATCATACATGTGGCAGTCCAAATCCAGAGGGGAGGGTTGACCATGAATCCAGCATGATCTGACTGTTGGATGAACCTCCTTGGGTACATACTTACTGTATGCAGGCAGCCGTTAAATGCCACATCATAGACCGGAACCGCACTAATCACTGCATTGTGTAGCTGTGTGGCCGACTTCTAAATGCCCTTTCCCTTCTCCTTCTCACTCCCCTCGCTGTTGATTCTCAGGGCAGGAGGGAACGTATGGCACTTATTACAAGTTAATGGATCATAAATTGAAACTGAAAGTTCTATAAAGGAGCTCCATTCATATGCACATGCACTCGCAAACACACCGCTCACACATAGATTTCTTCCAAAGCTCCCGGCCTCGGTATTCCTCATTCGTTATGCCCAGCCGTCGCCTGGTTTGAGGTCATCTTTTATGAATTACTGGTCTAAATTTACGGTCTAATAAGTTTTTGAGCGTTTATGTGGTGTTCTGCCCTGCATGTCCTCCACTGTGAAGTGCAAAAATAGGAGTCAACCTCTGGAGTTTTTACTTAATGAACTACTGCTATCTACCAGTTACTCTTTGGTGAGGTCATCCTTGGTGTGGTTTGTGAGTGTTTATCTGTGGTGAATGTGTTGTTAGTGTGGGAATGACATCTTACTGTATCCAAACCAGCAGAGACAGTTGAAAGCATGGAGTCTGAACACACACTTCTTGGCTCTGTCATGCTCCCAATCTCGACTTTGTTATGGAACAGTCAAAAAGATTTTGATGTGCAATATTTCAACACTGTGAGTTTGCCGATCATTTATCTCAGTGCAGTTCTGAGGGAAAATTAAAGCTGAAGTGGAGATAGCCAGCCCGCTTGGGTAACAGTAGCTTCCACTGTGGAGCCACAGCCTCCTGATTCCTCAACCACATCAGATTAAATGTGTCACCATGAATAATTACAAATCAACCGTGTTCATCATGGCAATTCAGCAAATTTCCCTCTCCTCATCTCACCACTGCTCATTAATGTTTCAGATGTAGCACACTGTGGACAAACGTTCGACTAAATACCAAGAAACACACAGATACACAAATGTGCAATAAACATGCATCACTAAGCTCGGTGTTTCCTCTAATGGCGATTTCATGAGCTCATCGTAATAGTCTAGATGGTCCCTCTGAGGTTTAGCAACAGCACTTTATTGTTTGTTTATTGTTTATTGTTCCTCTTTTTGTATTTTATTTTGGTGTTCCTCCTTGGCCGTGGAAATGAGCTCCTCTTCTCTGGCTCACTCACATAATTCCACAGAGACACTTAAATAAACCGTCACACACACCATCATCGCCATCACCATCATCTCCATCGTTATCCACTCACCCAAATAATGAAACGATGGACATGTGTGTGGTTATTTACTCAGCGTTCTCACACCACATGACCTTTTGTGGAGTGGCAGCCAATTAAAAATCAGTGGAGTGGGGGAGGCGGTCAGGAATAATGCAGCAAAGGTCCTCGTGTTGCTAGAAGCCATTTAGGTAGAAATGACGCTAAAGGTAGCTCATATCCCTACTAATCTACAATGAACATGTTTGGTTTGGATATAATATAGTCTTTACTTCTTGTTCTGCATCATTTTAGCCTCCTCAGTGCCACCACACACGCACGCACACACACACACACACACACACACTGTCTGTTACTCAACCCACCTGGGCTTCAGCCCCTCGTCCATATGGAGCAGCCTCTGGTGTAGCGCAGCAGTCACACTCCTCACCAGCTCGAACTGGTCAAACACATATGCACACTCAAACACACTCATACAGGCTCCAGAAATAGACATTTGGAGTGATAGCCTGCAGGGTGGAGCTGACCACTCTACCATACAGCCAGCTGTCCCACAGGAATTGGCATTTGCTTAGATCAGTCCACACACACACATAAGACTGTTGCATGACTTTTACTTTTTCATCTCACAGACGTGTGTTGCTTCCTTTTTGGTTTGACATGCCAAAAGGACTTGGATGTTACCTGCTCCGTTCCCCTTTAAATTTGAATTTTTTTCACCTTTTACATTGGGAAATCTAAACTATGTTGCCAGCAGCTATTTTGCATATTTGTACATTTTTCAAAGACTGTCAAAACTCACGGCAACATAGTCCTGTAGCCTCAGTACTCTGCAAATGCTAATAGTGTCAGAATTGAAGTGATATAACAAACTATTTTTAGTGCCTGCCCTCACAGATTCACCACCAATCAAATTACCAGTAATGACATCATCCGTTTGGACCAAAAATTCAATCGAATTTCAGTTTTACTTTAATAAAGAATTAAGCGCTTGTCTAAAGAACAAAGTCAGTGTGACACTAAAACAATTTTAATGCAAAAATTCAAGAAACTTTAAGCTAATTTATATGAAGACAATTTCAATAGTAGTGATTTATTTTCTTTTGGGGATGTATTCTGACACAGAGCAATAAAATGACTCAAAGAGCCAGCCTAAATTTGTTGATGTAATGTCCTTAGCACAATGGAAATGGGGCACATAAGTCCATGAGGTGTTCAATTGTATGTTATCCAACTAGCAGTAAGCCTTCTGGCGTTTGTTCCTCTCTCCTTGTATTTTGAAGGGTCCCAGTGGAGCGAGAGAAGGGTGAAATGGAGAGGGGAGTTAGTGGCGGTGGGAGAAAGTAACAAAGGGGATGCTTTTAGAGTACCAGGCCAAATAAAGCACCTTTTCTCTATTTGATAAAGCAAAAGGGAGGGAGATGGAGAGTGAGTGTGATGGAGGGAACGAGAAGGGAGGAAGAGAGAGAGAGACTCCTCAGGGGTGCAGCGCTCAAAAGAGGCAGATTTGTGAAGCTGAACATCAGTCTCTGTGTTCAGAAGGACTTGTCTTCACGTCATCTGTACTTCACAAAAAATAAAAAGTCATACCACCCTGACTTAAGTGTCTCTACGTCTGTGCCTGAGTGTATATTTTTCTCTCTTCCTCTCTCTTTGTGGTTCTTATTCTCATTCCTATTCTCTCTCACTCCTCCACACAGACTCATCCTTTCAGTCTGATGATTTATCCCTTCATCTCCAGAGTGTCATTGAAGAGAGCCGTTTGGCTCTCCAGACTAATAACCGTCGCCGAGATGGAGAGGGGATAATGTTATTGACTTCCAAGCTAGACGGCAGCCTGGCTGTGTGTGTGTGTGTGTGTGTGTGATTTCACATGAATGTACAGTTATCCCCGGTTGCATAAACCTGTGTAACTTTTTGATTTTCAGCGTGCATTTTCAATTAATTTTGTGTCTAAGTATCTCTGTCATCTCTCAGTGTGTGCATCCATATTTGTGGTTTTTCACCTTAGGGATGTTCTTCTGTCAGTTAGGGAGGTCAGAGGTCAGGAAACGGCCCCCTTGCTATTGTATTGTATTAAGCCACCTAATTCTTGCTGGAGACACCTTTGTTAGGTGGATACTTACAGTGTCACCACCCTACATGTTGTATGTATGTGTATGCTGTGATGCCCCTGCAATCTGCAAGGAAATGCCCATGCAGTTCCATTCACCAGACGGCTGAACAGTCAGTGGTGCTACTCTAACAAGCTTGGATTTGCATAGTCATAGTAACTGTGAGCAGACCTCGCTCCACAAATAGTAAATACCACTTTCCTCAATGACAGTAATTCTGTATTTACCTCAGCATGTCAGGATCAGTAGATTTGATTGCAGCCAAACAGGATTTGGAAAGCAGCTGGCATTTGTTTTTCATAAAACACACCCACACACATTCACTTATTTTGTATGTGCACATGCATGATCTTGGCATGCACACAGTGGCTCAGTACGTGCTGGAAAAAGCTTACGCACACCAAACACGCTACAAATCCAACTTTACTTGAGGGAGGTATAATGGTACAGATTATTCCATGAAAATGCAGACATGTCAGTTGCTAACTGCTTCTCCCTGGAGAGGCTGTGGTTCCTCTGCTAATTTTAGAAAGCTGCGAGGAGGCTGGGGAATGCTGGAGGTGCTGAGTTTGGTTGAACCAAGCCAAGCTTGGGAAGCGAGGACGAGGCTTAAACCCTCCCCCCATCCCCTGAAGCTGCATGCACACTTTTCAAGAAAACGTATGTGGCGTAGGAATGGAAGGAAAGGGACAGAATGTGGGAGATAGGTGGAAAGAGAAGGATCCAGAGTGAAAAAGAAGAAAAAAAAACATCCAAGCACATGGTGGCCCGGCCTCTAGCATCAGTGTTGCTGCCACGTGATGGAGGATGTGCGTGTGAGTGTGTGTGTGCTTGTTTGAATTGTGTGATTAGTGTGGCTGTTTGTTGCCAGCATATGCCAAGATTACCGTTCGCCCATTGATGTTCAAGTGTGTGTCTGTTTGTATCCTCTATTTATGTGCCTGTATACTGAGACATATGCTATAGGTACCCTTTATGATCACATTACCTTGTTTATTTGCATGGGTAAAGTTTGCAATCAGCCCTGCAGTTAAAGGTTAAAAGCTAGAGAAAGGTGAGAGTAATCCATTGTTACTCTTATCTCTTGAAGGAGCACATCGTTGCAAATGCCTGCACACACTCAAACACACGCACATACTCTTACACGCGCAGGGCGAGAGCCACATATTGTTTTGGCTACAGGCTACAACTGGTTCTAGCTGGATTTAAAGCAACAGCAGTGGTTTTTTTTCTTTCATTTTGCTAAGCTTAGGGTTGAATATGTTTCCTGAGTTGTCTGCAGCTTTATCTCCGACTCTCTTCTGTTAAAGAAGAAATAATTATTGTATTCCTCAATTCCTACATGCTACTGGACAATGATATTGGAGAAAGGATACTCTATGTGTCTTAGTCATATTTTATCCCACATCTCTCAGTGCACCGTAAACTGATTTTCACAATGTCTAAGTAGACAATAATGTAACCAAATTGCTGTTCACCTCCATCTTAAAACTGCACTCGATGTGATTGGCTGTTGAGACGGGGTCTAAGCTCAAGCCTGATGGGGGTGCTTGTCGTTAACCGCCTTTGGCACCCTGCTCTTCCCTGCCATCTAGATTATATTGGCTTTAAGGGCTCTTTCACGGTGAGTCATGTTTATTTCATTGTCCCTTTTATGGCACCGCTGTTCCCCTTTTAACCCCTTGCCTCCCTGCACGCAGCTAAATGTTCTGGCAGTACACAGGAGAGTAAGTTATAGAGGTAATAAATATTAGATGGCCTCAGCTTCGACTAGGAATGTGTGCTAATCTGTTTCAATTGCAGCAGAGGGACTTTGCCTCTCTCCGGCTCTCATTAGTTCTGAGATGATTTCTGCTTGGAGTAGCGTTGTGTTATTTTAAACAAAGTCAACAATCATAGTTATGTAACGTGATTTCAAAAACAGACAGTTTAAAAAAGGAATAACATGTCCACTGATAGGTCAGTTGGCTAAAGCGCACATCATTCAGGGTATTTCCTGTTTAGAGCGTATAGATGCTGTGCAGCCGTTGGGTTTTGGGAAAATTTGAAGGTTTTTTACCTAAAACTATGCAATTTCATATCATTTTGGACCATTATTATTACTATAGGTAACGCCCAAAAAGCTTAAGGACAAAACTTGCCATAGTTTATAATAATGATAATAATAATGGTAGCCTAGACCCTGTGTTCCCAACTCCAGACCTCCAGGCACCCCTACCTGCCCATTTTCCAGTTCTCTCTGCTCTAGCACACCTAAACCAGCTGATGCTCAAGCCCTGATCCGACAGTAAAAGCTGGTGAGTTGCATCAAGTTCAAAACATAACGAGATGAGTATGTTACTAACTATTATTGTTGTGTTATTGATTTTCCACTGCTCGGGGCCAATAAACTGATGACGATGACAGCGCTGCGTACAGTAGATGGGCTACTGCGAAAACACTCGCGTGTTATGAATTCACAGTGTACCGAGCTATCTGGCACTCAATTAGTTTGATGAATATCGTTTTATCAGTGCTCATCATCACACATTAGTAAACAACCAGTTCCGTCCGGCATTCTAACAGAACGACTGGTAGATAATTCGCTCTCATCTGCGATATTATGTACTGCTTTCTACTTGTAGGGCTAGTCCTTAAAGTGATCAGTTTACGCCATCTTTTGGCTGGCTGGTTGACAAAAGTTCACTTACTGAGAGGTAAGAAGAAAAGTGAGAGAGGGAGGAAGATAACGTAGGTGACAATGTGTGTTACGTTTGGCTATTCACCAAAATTTGTCTTCGGTGATTCCAGCCCACTGTGAAAGGTATTAGGCTGACCGTCTCCACATTGTTTTTACGCTCATATGGCTTAGGCGGGGTGCAAAAACGCTAAGCCGTATAATGGCAGGGAAAACCCTGTCATTTAATCGCTGTATTCTGGTTCAAATGCATCCTGGGATCGTCAAAATAAAGGTCAAATGTTGATGATTGTCTACCTCATCATATATTGAACATATTGTTTATTATTTATGGTTTCAGGACCATTGAAACAAGCGTCCACAGCGTTCTATAGTATTATTATCTGGAAAAAAAAAAAAAGGTATTTAACATTTGCCATATTTTCCCAAATTTTACTACCATTACAGTTGATAGTCTTCTGTTGAAAAAGCTTTACTTTGCCAAGGTTCTTTAAGCCTTAATGCAATGGGATCTACCTACAAGCAATTTTCCAAGCCTGTGTGTATTATGGTATCCAGTTTGTTATTCTAACTAGCATTTAGTATACCATTTAATCCTAAATACATATGTAGACTTCAGTACATATCGAATATTCTGTAAGTAGAAACTGCTGAAAAACTTTCACATCAACCTCACAGCGGCAATTACAAATGTGAAATTTATACTCGCTCTCACGTCTCCCATGTGGCATTACACATTTAGAAACTGTATCAACATTGGCAATAGACATACCAGGGAAGACAGAACAAAACAAAACAAAGACAAGACATGGTATTACATGCATAACTAAACTCTTACACAGTCAACCCTACTTGGGAAAAAAAATGTGGAAGAAAACTCTCACCCATCACACTGAATAAACCATGGGCAACTGCTAAAAATGTATGCTTTAAGTATACAATATAATAATAGCTATTTAAAGATACGATATGTATTAATGCAGTGTGATTTTTACTGTGTTAAAAGGATGTATTAATTGCTTTTTTGCAATTTTGTGGATGGAGAGCAGTTATATCGCATTCTGAAGCTACGTCAAGCCCAACAGTTAAGTAGATGATAAAGTATTACACACATCAGTTGTAGAAAATTAGGCAGTATTTGAAAATAACATGAAATACCCTTTAATGTAAGTGGCCCTCTCATTAAACAAATTGTTTATATATATATATATATATATATATATATATATATATATATATATATATTAGCCGAAGTCGCAGAATAAGAGGTGTTATTTGTTGATGGAGTCTTGGGCTGAAACAGCATATGTCACCAAAAGTAATGATAACAGTAGCATGCAGCTTCATGCTCCATGGCTCTATCCACAGGCAGCATGTGAACTGACAGAGACTGATGTGGTGAGGTGGAGGCACGGCCAGGCTTCTGACAGGAGAGATAATAGCCAATAAGGCAACGCCACTCTGGATGATTGACAGGCTCCAGGGAAGGCCCCACCTGCCCCCAACCCTGTTCCATGGAGCAAGCCTCTGCTCAAATACAGACACTATAGCAAACATACAGTATATGTGTGTGTACAAAGATGCAGGCTTATACATGAACACATGTACACACACACACACACACATACAAAACATTCACATTATTGACAGGTTGTTTACTATTCAGTGAATGCTCACAGCAAAGTACGTAGGTAGTCCAATACAATATACAAACACATCCATTCTCTGTAGCTTAAAGTAATTAAGTGATTTGGATCACAAACAGAAAATCTAATTTTATGGTAAAACGTATAATGTGTCAGGCAGACAGATGAAAACAAATAACTCACAAACCCACACAGATGCACAGTGATGCAAGTCTATCAAGACACTTTTCTGCAGGATGGTGGAGAATACGAAACCGATACAATGCTCACTGCCGTCACTTCCCATTTTGGCTCAGGATGGCAGCTGTCAGGCTGATGCAATAGTCGGCATTCAGGAGACATACTGTCAAAGATCGTTTGATTGTTGATGGAAATAATACAGACCGCGGATGACTCCACAATATTGTAATCCACAGTTACAGCCATTTAAAAAAGGAAACCACTCAAGGTTTCCTGAATGCTGTGCCTGCAGTGTACAGTAACTCAATCTATATGTGACAGTATAAATGCCCACTGAAAGCTAAAAACCAGACAACTAAAGAATCAATGATGTCATCAAAACGTAAAAACTGGAGCTGTGTCAGGATGTTTCCTCATTTGCCAATGGACATGCCTCAGATCTCTCTTTTTCCTAAAATGGTGATGGACTCCATCAACAGCTATGAAATATGTCTTTTTGTGTCTTAAATTTTAATCATTATGCTTGACCATCTACCCCCTGTTGCTAAGCAATTTGAATGAATAGTATGAACTTGATCATTTCTTGACTGGCTCTTAAATCTTGGATAAGGCAGACTAAAGCAGGCGCTAAGCCACCCAAATAAAGAGCAGATATGAATAACGTGGTTGAAAGAGTGTTCTGCTGGTTTTACTCAGGTTCCTGCAATTTCCCAGGCACAGGAGGTAGAGCGGGTTGTCCACTGATCACAGGGTTAGTGGTTCGATCCCCAGCTCCTCCTTCCAAGTGTCCTTGGGCAAGACACTACTGTGTCTACACTACAAGTTGGTCTCGAGGGCCAGGCCAGCACCTTGCATGGTAGCTCGTTTCCATCGGTGTGCGAGTGTGTGTGACCGGATGAATGGGATGCAGATTGTAAAGCTTTGTGGATAAAAAACTTATTGTGATAATAAATTAACACAATACATTTTTTAAACTAATCAAACAGCAAATGTTCACTTAGTGTATTATGGCAGTTGCACTCATAATAAGACATTCACATTGTATGAGTGATAGATGCTCGAATAATTTCTCAATTTTTTCAATATACTGTACTCGAGCGAGACCAAAAGTTTTTTATATACAGTCGTTTACCTTACAAGTGTACATCTGACATTTTATTCACACAAAATTACACAGGCTAGCTACAGTTGGGGCCAATATACACTGTAGCATTTTAATACTTATATTACATACATTTATCCTTTATTATCCTATATATTATTATTATTATTATTATTATTATATTTTATTTAATTCTCATTTTTATTCTTATTCAACTTCTTATTCTTTATTGCACACAGGCCTCTCAGCACAGCCTCAAGAGTGTGGCACCGTGTATTTCACTGCACATATTAAATGAGCATGTGACAAGTAAAACCACTGAATCTTTGAAATCTTTTGAATCTTTTAATTGCAGCCTTAGTACATGTTTTGAATTGTCTTGAGTATTTCTTTTTCAGCATTACATCTCATTTTGAGTTCTTCTGGGGTTTGACAAATCCCATCACCAAACCGCACCTTTTGAGCTCTGCTTCACTCAAAGAGTACATGTAGATGGCAGCCCCAGTCACTGTTTGCATAATTAGCCTGTGCATTTGGAAATCAGATGCTAATTTCATGCAGATTGCAAGAGCAAATAGAAAGGTTTGCATTTTCATCGACATAAATCTGGCCTCAAATGTACAAAGTGATGGATTATATCACATCGCAAGCAGTGTTGATGTTGGCACCTGATTTTGATTTAGTTTTTGTCTTTTGACGAAAACGTGTATTAGTTTTAACTTGGGTAGTTTTAGTCAACAAAAACGAAAGAAATTTTAGCCTAGCATTTGTCGGTGACACTCATGCGTTTTAATTTTTATGTCTTCTAAGAATTTTGAGGCTACAGCTGTGGCCAACTTTGTTGTGTACCAGGGTTACTGGTGTCAGTCTTGGCTTTTCAACTCTGGCTGTTTCAACATAACACTCTCCGTCGGTCCTGCTCACCTAGCATTACTGCAGCTACCTGCTCTCTCCACTGTAGAACAGCGAATCCTTCAGAATCATGTCCACTCTTGTCCTCACTACACTACTGTTCATTGTGGGGGTATAGCTTGAGAGAAGAAGCTAAAATGTTGTTTAACATTGTGATATTTCTTTAGCGAACACCTAGAGGAAGATTTAGATGGTTGACTGTCGACTTTGATGCTGGAACTTACTCATTCCTTCCGACAGCAACACAAAAGAGCCGACTGAAAGCAACGTTAACATTATATCCACAGCACTTGATGATGTTACATTAAGAGCTTACATAAGCAGCTAAGTCAGTTTCTGAATAAGAGATATTTTTGGGCAGGCGGAGGATACTGTTTTACTCATCAGGAGAGATTGCAGAGTGTGATTCCGCAGATGCACGCAGGTCGTTGAATAAGGCTTTTCATTAAAACAGTAATGAGTTCATTTGTCCATTTGCCCATCTTTCACATCATCATTAAGTTTCTATTCGTTCACAAAAATTGCAATACATTTTGTCCTAGTTCTTGTTCTCAAAGGTCAATTTTTTATTTATTTTAAGTCTCATTTTGATCGTGAAAAAAAGGTTGTCAACGAATATCTTTCTTCACCTATCATACTGAAATAAATGTAAACTAGTGGTCGCCCCGATAGGTGGAAAATTCCCCTAAAGACGTATGGTATGCTTATGGTGGTGATGTAAATATAAAGAAAAGCATATGCGCTCCTAACTTTCCTTATCATTGAAAAGATCGATAAAAGACTAGCCTGAGATGTCCTCCTTCAGTCTCTCCCTCTCCTCTGTGTTTCCAAACATCCCTACTACTCTTAATTGTCCAGTATTAGTAATAGGAGTGCAGTCACCACATCTCTTACTCCCTCTCTCTCCTTTGCAAACTCATCCTCAACCCCCACCTCCTCACTCCAGTATTCGCTCCGCACAATTGCCTCAGTTGATGGGATTGGACCTCAGGCGCCTGCCCCCATTCTTCAGACACCCTCCATCCCTCCATCGTTCACTCCCGCCATTCACACCATCCCCCCTGTTGTCACTCCAGACCTCATCACTCACTCCGTGGAGACTCCACCATCAGCAGCCAATAAGGAACTTCAATGACACACACACACACACACACACACATAAACATGCTGAAAAACATACAAAAGGTGACAGTGACTGGCTTGTCACAGCCAGTAGCCAGAAGGGAGCCTTGAGCCATGTCCACACTAATGCAGATAAATTTGAAGATGACATTTACCTGTCCAAAGTTTTCCAACAATTTACAGATTATTTTCTTAAGGTATAGTGTTTACATCGAAATGCCAAAATGCCATTATGGCACTAGAGGCAGCAGCTTTACACCATTTCTGCCAGGCTGCTTTCTGCTGTTTTATGAAGCCGGCTGTAAAACCAAAACAATGAGCTAAAAGATGCTAAAATGCTCCGTAGAGAAGGAAACTGCAGAGTTGGTGATAGTTCTCACATACTCACTGAACATAGAAATCTGCTCCAAATTTAATATAAAACATGATGAGTGCAGCTTTAACTACTTTAGGGCATGCTTTTGAAAACACCAGCTAAGTTGAGGGTTCATCTACTTGTGAGCATAAAAAGTTAATGGAGGTCCAAATGTTTTGGCCTAAAAGTGGTGCTAGAGGAAAGGTGACCAAAAGACAAATGGCCCATTATGTAAAAAGTACAAGCTGACAGTCACAAGGTACTGCTAAAGTAAAGGGCAGGAGAGCAAATTCCATGAAAATCCACCCTTTACTTTTCACAGTATCTCATCAAGATTATTGGAACTCGTCCTCTGAGGGCGAGGAAAATCTGTACCAAATTTCATGGGAATCAATCTTATACTGTACGAGAGTTGTGGAAATATTTCACTCAGGATCAAAGTGTTGGACTGACGGACGACTGTGCCCTCCCTAGAGCTGCACAAATTGAGTGGCTAAAAACGTAGACATGACCCCATTAGCCCCCAAGACTCTCCAACAGGTTCGCTGGGTTTAGCCTATGCACATCAGCAGCCAATAAGGAGACTGAAACACAAAGTCAACTAGTTGACCTGCTCTCTGTGCAGGTCTATTAATAAAATTGCCAGTCCAGTGAGGATAATCACAGTGTTGTAGACTAAGCGCATCTCATATAGTGTTGAAGCTGACCTCCCTGCTTCCCTTACATGTACAGTACTAGCCTGTCTCCCATAATGAGTCATACTCTGTCGCAGTCAAGATGCTGCATTCTTCTAAGTCTGCCTCATTTCTCCCTGCAGCAGTTTCTATTGCTTGAAGTTTGAAGTTGAGAAGGGTTTATTTTATTGATGTGCTTTGTAAATATTGCAATAAAATGAGCATGTACTATAAGTAATGTTGCTCTCTGAACTCTACAGTAAATACAATGTTTCTTTCAGCTGGAGGTCTTTCAAGAATCTTTCAAATTCTTCTGTACCAATTTAAAAAAGCCTTTCATTGGGGAATTTACTTTTGCAGAGAAGATGACTGTAAAATAGACTCTGAGAAAGTGTTGGAGTTGTGGTGTTATTTGAGTGCTTTTAGGGAAGTGAAGGGGGAGAAAGAGAGAGTGGGATTTGGTGGATGTGCTGTGCTATCGGTTGCAGTAATAAGGTTTATCAATACTGGAATCACAAGCCACAGGGACAGCTCTTCACTGCTAGTCTTAACACACAGTGTCACCTCGTTTCTCTGGAGAGCCATTGGAGGTGCCTCTGTCTGTCTCTCTCTCCATCTGCCTCTCTCATTCTCCTGTTCTGACTCTCGCCGCCTCTCTGTCTCCCAAACTCTCTCAGCTTTTTTTCCCCTGTCTCTTTTCTTTCTCCTTTTCCCTCGCCGTCTCTGCTTCCATCTCTCGCTTCCTTTTTGTTCTAGACTCTTTTGCTTCCTCCATGTCACTTCTGTTTATGTTTATCTCTCGCTTTGTCTCTCTCTCTCTTGTCACTCTTCACTCCTCAATCTGTGAGCGCAGACATGAAAGGCAGCCTCAGACAGGTCGTCCGCCGCGGCTTCACAAGGTTACGTGAAACACGAGATGAGAAAAGAAGTGTCGGGGTGACAATTCACTTCAACCTCTTAGATATGTCATGTGACATCTTGAAAGTTGTCATGAAGGGGACACATTCAGCGCAGTTTGTATATAGTTTTTGACTAGAAAATAAATCCCTGAGAAACCTTAGATACACAACTTTCTGGCCACTGACGTCAGTACTTTTGTATCTTGGATTGAATTTAATTGTTCCTACAGTACATTGGTAGTAATTGGGCAGTTAGATATTACCATGCAATATATTCTACCAAATCTCCCTCATACATAAGCCTGTCTGACAGTGCTGCCTGCCTTTGAAGAGAAACATCACCCATGATGCTCCAAATTTATTTGACACATGGTGGCTCACCATTGAGCTTTAAGCTGCACAGTTGCATGGTTAGTGTTAGCCCCGTGTTGGGAAGCATTGTTCATGTTTGGCTGCGTCAGGCTTACCGTGCTGCTTTAACTGTTACTAGCAAATGATGCTAATTTCCCACTTTGGGGATGGAGGAAAAGAGCGAATGAGTGTGGCAGGGAGTGAGAGAGAAAGGGTGTGAAAAGGCATGGATTTTCCAATTTTTTGTTAAATGCATTGTGTGGGATGACACCCCAACCTTGAATGACTTCGGTTCCCGAGGGTGTCACACAAACAACAATAGCTAAAAGCAGAACTTAGCTTTCTATGTTTAGGTCTGGAACTTCAGGCTTGTTTATCTGCAAATGTAGTGCAAACATGCATTTGATGTGTTGGATGTCAGCACAGATTGAGTCCACTTCACCAGAGAACAGTCTCCTTGGGACTAGCACTAGTGTTAGTTGCCCAGCTAGCATGCGTGTGCAGTGAGGCTTATGGGATTGGCAGCCTTACAGCTGTAGCATCTTCAGCTAAAGTCGTTTTTTTCCCCCCACAATAATCACAATGCTCCCTGTGTCTAATCCAATCATTAAACTCATCTGATTTCCCGTTATGTGTTTTAAGTCTTTTGCCTCCCACGGTGATTAGGAACGTTTTGATATCCTGTAGTGATCTTAAGGAGGTTGAAGGTTGTGGACCGGAGCCCTGTAAGGCGACAGCGCTCCCTGCTCGAAGGCCCTTGGGGTCAGACTAAAGAGCAAGCTCAGGCAGTATGGGTGTGTATGGCGAGGGGGAGCGGAAGAGAATGGGAGATGGTAATGAAGGAGCTAATTGCTTCCAGTGGATTTTGAAATCGAACCCCAGCCCCTAGTGCATGGGCCTAGCAGCACGCAAATGGAATATTGATGACTATGGCGAAAATAAGGGAAAATGACCCTGCTATATGATCGATTTGAAAGCCACAGATCTGTGCAGAACATGTCTCAACAGGCAATACATTTCCCCTGGTTTTTATGGATCCGTATACACTTACCACGGGTTTAATATTGCTGAGGTGCACAAATATTGCATTATATCAATTTGCTCTCTCTATTATTCATAGCGATAATGTTATATTGATAGTCTTTACAGCTCCACAGCAACTTTGTAATTACATCATTATAATTAATACACATATGGAGAGTCAAACATACCATGGACTGTTAGCCTTTTACTTTAGTATTAGTATTTTGTGGCAAAATATAATATATGATAAATGATTAGACATACTATTGGACATTGCACTTTATGCAGGAAAGAGGGAAGCCTGGTGTTAAATTTTCTTCAGTGAAAATACAGTGTTATAAGGATTTACTGATCTTCAGCAAGACTAAATCTTTTTTTTTAGCTACTAATAGGTGCAATGATTTTAGGGCCTATTAGTAATACTTACAGTTAGCAGTTAACACTGATACTGTGCAAAGTCATCAAAACAAGACTAAGCTAGCGCTCTGTGAGACCGTACAGCAGTGCTTTGAGCTAAATCTTAACGTCGGCATGCTAACATGCTCACAATGACAATGGTAACATACTGATGTTTTTCAGGTATAACAACAAAGTACAGCTGATGGATACCATTCTTTTTGCGGGTATTTGGTCCTAAACCAAAATATTTGGCAAATTAAAATGTTTGCCTGATGCATCCCTTTGAATGCCGTAAGCGTGTCTTATCCACAGATACACAACCTAATTAGAGTATGCTGGATAGATGAGGGGAGTTGCCATGACAATAACCTTTCTACCTTGGGTCAGGTGAGAGCACATAAGATCAGGTGTCTGGAGTGGATCTGCGGGATTAACATGCTGCATGCCTACACAGAGAGCTTAGACGTAGAGACAGAGGGTATTTCCTTTGTGGCTTTTTTCGACTTTTAAATCACAAGTCTCGCTCACCTTTATCTAAGTTGCTCACCACACATGCAATGTTGGATCAGAGGGTGCTCGTTCACTAAGCATGTTTAAATGACTTCAAAGACGCCATTTGTATAATTGCTTGACAAAAAGTAAAACAATATGAAATGTATATACTCAGAATCAGTCTTGCAAAGACAGTCAGCTTTCTACCCATATCTGCCTGTCATTTGCCATCAGGCATATGCAAGGGCCCTCCAGGCAAGATGTGACAGAGGGCCCACCAGTGTCAGTGTAGCATATAAAATTTCTTACAGAGCATGGTTATAGTGCCAACTGTTTCAAGGACTCTCTCTGGCTGAGGGACCCCAGAGGGTTTTGGCCCATACTCCTCCAGATGTACAATAAAGCCAACTGGAGCAAGAGATCCATTTTATTATAGACACTGATGACAATGTAACCACACTGTATATATGGATATATAAATCAATATTTTATTAAGCATCTGAAAGAGTTTCTCGTTGGATGATTTATAAAAAAGCTACAAAGAAAGTCACAATGGCAGGATTGACGGGACTGACATGCCACTTACTGTTTTTCTTCTCTACTTACAGCACTATCATTTTGCGTATGATGTCCTTGACAATTGTGTCAGAACAATATTGTATGGATATACAATCTGCTGGCTGCTCCATGCAGTGAATGCCCGTGCAATTTCTTAGATTAGATGCATGAAATCAGTAGAGATGGAGTTTTTTTGATCCTCTAATGTATATTCTGCTCCCTCTCGTTGTGTTGTGCTGTCTCAGTGGTAATAATGGGTTTCTATTTATTCCCCTGGCACATGGATGAGGGCTTTCACGGGGCCTTTGTTGCCTCCCATACTATTTCCTCTCATCTCCGTGTTGCGCAGAGACATGAGTTTGACGCCGAGGGGAGAATTTCTCCATGACCGGAATCAGCACCCCATCATCCCACAGCCCCACTTCACTTCCCTTTTGTTTCTCTCTCAATATTCTCATTCTCCATTTTTTTTCTTCCTTCTGTATCTTTCACAACACTGCTCCCTCGTGTTTACATATAGCCTGATCCAAAACAACAAACCGAAGCTTTACAGCCTGCAGCCCGTGTGCTTTCTCTCTCTCCTGTCTCCCCGCGTGTGCTCTTTCTCTTTTCACTTGCGGCCTTCATGACTTCTCAACAAAATGCAGGATGCAGAGGAAATGAAATGACACACTGAAAATGGCATTGTTGGCAAGTAATGACATGGTTACTGTTACCAAGTGCCACAGCGGTTAGTTGGTTTGGTATGTTGGCAGGGCTTTTTCTGAAGGTTGCAATTTCTGAAAGGTGCTGCCTTGAACACTGTGTTCCTGGAGGCAGAATCTCCTAGCCCTGTAGTCAGTGGTGCCACATCCAACTTAACACACTGTGTAAATAATTGCCAGTGAGTCTGACCTTGTCTCTAATAGATTCACCCAGACCCAAGCTGACCCAAGCAAGAGTGTGTCAAACCACCTTTTAAGACGCAGCAAGAAAGTGTCAATTATTTCATCGCAGATCATAAGGAAACACTACTCCTCTGATCCACTCTTTCTTTCTTGCAGAGTCTTCTCTTTCCCTCAGCCCAGCAATTTTATTTTTGCTCTCTCGGTCTTTCCATCCATCCACGAGCCCCCCCCCCACCCCCACCATCACTTTCAGTCTGGAGCTGTCTCACTTTACTCCGTGTCGATCTAAAAAATGGGCTCCGGAAGTCACTTTGCAACAGCGGAGTGATATAAAACTGTAAAATCAGGCTAAGTTTGATTTATGCGCACCATTAGCGGGGAATAGTGTTCCATCATAAGTAGTCTGTCTGTCTAGAGGCTGTATGTGAAACCTAAACTCACGGTCGTACAGATAGGATTTTATGATCTGAACTGAATGATGGGATTATCATAGCTGTAATTATGGTGAGCAGTGCATTGTGTGTGTGTGTTTGCTTGATGTAACCTCTGCACCATACAGTTCTCATATTTACTGAGGCTGCTTCGTGATTGATGCAGGGCCCAGCACGGACGCTAGGCTTGTTTCATTCTTTAATAAATGGATGTGATAATGACTGTTTAGCTGCAGTTGTCATGGCGCACGAAATTCATGAGGAGAAATGATTTATTTTAACGGTGAATCATTGCAAACTGAGGTGGTGAATGCCAGTGCTTACCTTCTCTGGCTGTCATGAAAAGGCATGTCCCTCCTAAAAGTAATATGTTGTTTCTTCTCTCTTGTCATTTCAGCGAGGGAGGAGAACGTGGCCACCTTCCGTGGCTCGGAGTACTTCTGCTACGATCTGTCGCAGAACCCCATCCAGAGCAGCAGCGACGAGATCACGCTGTCCTTCAAGACCTGGCAACGCAACGGCCTTCTCCTCCACACGGGGAAATCCGCCGACTATGTCAACCTGGCGCTAAAAGACGGGGCCGTCTCCCTCGTCATCAATCTGGGTTCCGGGGCCTTTGAGGCCATCGTTGAGCCAGTCAATGGAAAATTCAATGACAACGCCTGGCACGATATCAAAGTGACACGCAACCTGAGACAGGTAATCGGGCGTAGCAGTGATGGACGGAGTTTGGAGTCAGGTGGATTTTTTTTCTCGCTGTAGATTAGCTGCTTCCAAGAGCTTTGAGACAGAGCTGCCGTTAAGAAAGTCACCTTGTTCTGATTGGTTGTCATTCCATCGCCACAGTTCAGAAACATTATTGAGATAGATGTCATTTTTGGTTATCTTTACAATTACATGAATTCTTTTTAATTTAAATTCATTGTTTAATTTATTTTCTACTGAATGAATAGTTAAAAAACACAGGGCAAAGCAGTTCTTTTGCATATGATTGATAGCTTAGTCAAGGTACCATTACGCTAGGTATTTTCTTCTCTCCTGTTTATCCGCTTATTGAACTTGAGTTCCCTGTGTCCTCAAATTAAAGCTATCTGATAATTCTATTTTGCTTCACACTCCCCTAAGCTGACACTTCCATCAGGCGCTGTCGCTATCTCCTTCTTTTCAGAAACTTGTTTTTATGCTTGTGTAGAATATAGACTTTCACTTTAAAGGCAAGCAGAGAGTGTTTGCCTTTGAGCCGTCCATTAATGCAGTATTTATAGCTCAGATGATCGTGATGCTTTTTAAAGACAGAAATACATTTCCATCAAAGATGTGCATCTGTTGTGCATAAGAGGAATTTGTTGCTTGACAGATATTGTTTACCATTTTCTTAATGTGATTTGAAATTAGCTTGTATTGCTGTTAGATTGCTGTTAGATGGAGAGTAACAAAATCATGAGACCCAGGGCTGTGTGCAGGTAGTGTGGAGTGGAGTTGTCCATTGTCTTGGTTGACCTTTAGTTTGTCTGCAAGGTGAGACAGCATTTAGTGTTGCTCTCAGAGCAGCACAACAAGTAAGTGCCGATTTCCTGACCCTCCCTGACAGTAAGCTTTTGCCCCACAGGTTAGTAAATAGTTGTAGCTGAAAATCCCAACAGGATAACACATAGTTTAGGGGGTTAGAAGCTAAGAGTCAAGGGCTGCTTGCCTGCTTTCTTCTTTCTTTCTTCTTTTTACAGATCTGTCTTTCTTTCACTCTCATTTTCTTTCCTCTTTGAAAGGCACACTTTGTTAGACTAAGGGTGAAAAAAACACTACAAGTTTTGTTGGGATTTAAGCCATCCTACACAAATTTTTATCCGAAAGTCCCACATCTTACAGTACTTCTCTTTGTTGTTTTTCTTGCAGGACTCTGATGTAGAAAATTTGGCTAGGATGGCAAGATGGCACTTAATTACTGCAGCGAATCTGACAAATCATGTAGTGTTTTTACACCGCAACACTAACTCATTCATGATAAAAGTCATTTTTTACTACTAACCAATATCTAACCAACTAATGTACTAACTAACATCCTAATTCTTCATCGTTGCTTTTGGTTTTTGTTTTCTGTCCATCCTTATTAACAACCTTTTTTGTTCACTATTCTTTTGATTTCCTTTCTTCCCCTTTTTCTGGAAAGCAATCAGGCATTGGACACGCTATGGTAAACAAACTACATTGTCTGGTAGATATCATTCTTATTGTCTTTTTTTTGGGTTTGCCGTGTGTCCCCTCCCCCTCTCTTCTTTTATTCGTTCTCTTTGAGTTCCATCCTAGACACTCTTATCAAAAAATGAGGAGATGGGTTTGTATTACCAGGCAATTCTTTCTACGCTTCTTCTCAATTTCCTCCCTGACCTGCCAACAACCTCCTTCTTTACCCCACAATCCCCCATCCTGTTTTTTTCACTTTGGCTTTTACTTTTTTCTCTTTGTTTCTTCCACATTATTGCAGATTTCCAACAAGTAAAAAAAAAATTGACTTCTTTGCCTTTGTCAGGGCAACTTATTTTTTATTTTATTTTTTTTCACACAAAAAGTCCCCATTTTTTGTGAGGACTGTCGTCCAGAACTGACAGAAGCTTACCACAATCCCAAAGATGGTGACCTCGACACCGAGCCCTAAAAGAGAAACTACCAAAAAGTGGCAACCCTTAACCTTCATTGCGGGAGCTCTGACAGTTGTTTCCAACTCACTATGGCGCATGGCATGCCCACACCTCATTGACCTCCCACCTCCCAAACTCATAGAACCTCATCCCTGTCACCCAAAATAACCACTAACACTCTAATTCACTCACTCACCTTCCACCTGTCACTGTATCACTCACTCTGCCCTCCCTGTGTGTGTTTTTGTAGCATGCTGGTGAAAGTGGTGTTTGTGTGTTTTGGCTAACCTTGATCACCCTTACCCCTGGGCCCATATGCATAACATGTCTAAGAATAAGCATACTGATCTAGGATTATAGGTCTGGTCCAGTGACATTGAAAATACAACCATGACACCTGAGCTAAACCTGATCAGAGATCAGCATCAGCTATTCTGAGAGTGTATTTGAATATGGGCTCTGGTCTTGATTGTGCACGAGCCTCTGCACCCTGTGTGGCCTGCTCCAGCTTTGTATGGCACCATTGATTCACTTACTCCCTTACATGTCCAATTACGTGTGTTTAATTTGCCTTCTAACAGTGATGACCTTGGTTTGCACATTGATGTGGTGTTTAAAGCCTCCCTTTGTTTTGCATGTGCGTGGATATATAGATGTAGATGTCTGCAAGAAAGGGGAGAATGTGAGACTGATGGTGTGAGAATGAATGTATGTGCGAGTGTGGCGTGCGTGCGGACGTCTGTGTGTGTGTGTGTGTGTGCTCACATATGTGTGTACTGTATATGTGTGTGTCTGCAGTTACCAGATAAATCCCGAAACCTAAGACAAGTGCAATCAATTTGTCCTTGGTTTGAACATTGTACTAACCCTCCCCCAACCTGAAGTTTCAAAACCAAACCTAGGATCCATTCTCTTACCCCCATCAAAGATAAAGAAAATATGCCTCTGCCATATTTTCTTTACCTGTCCTGTGAATCCTATGGCAAAAATTCCATTAACAAAATCCAAACGCTGTCTGGTCCAAAACAATCGCTTCAAGGTACTAAATGATTCTGTAAAAAAGGTTAAATGAGAAAGCAACCTACAGTGTGGAACCTAAAGAAAAGCTCCAATAGCTCATTTCGAATGCAGACCAAGGAAAGAGGTGTGTTTTATACACATCACGGGATCGAATCCCAGAGTGTAATGGCTTGGCTTTGGCTATGTGTTGCCCCTCAACAGGTGACTATCTCCGTTGATGGCATCCTCACCACCACCGGCTACACCCAGGAAGACTACACCATGCTGGGCTCCGATGATTTCTTTTATGTGGGTGGGAGCCCCAGCACTGCGGACCTGCCTGGATCTCCAGTTAGCAACAATTTCATGGGCTGCCTGAGAGAGGTAGGAGGGACTCAAATGAATACAGATAGAGAACAAGTGCATGACTTGTATAGTATGTTGGTTGTTCTTTCACAATATTATATCTGCATTTGCGTTAGATTTTTCAATGTTTCAGGACTGTTGTTGTCATGCATAAATGTGCCGCCACGTACGGACACTTTCCTGGTGTTTACTTCTTCAGTGCAGCTGTTTTAGATATGGACAAAAATAATAATCAGCATGCTTTCCTTGGAAGGAAGGGAAAGGAGAAGAAAATAAAATTGCATTATCAATTAAAGCTGCTGAGTTGGCAGAGGAAGTATCAGACTTTCAATATTCCCTCGCTTAATCTAATTCATAACACTTACTGCAGTTTGTGTGTGAGGAAATATCCCAAAATTGCTTCTGTCACATGTAATTTGCAGCATCAGCTTGAGTGTGCTGCTAAAACACCTCCCAATGGGCAGCAATCTGAGAGAAATATTTGCCTATGATGAAATACGAAAAAGCCTTGTTGTTTCGGGACATTCATAATGTATTTGCTGGCTCTTTGGGCTTGTGAGTAGAGCCAAAAAAATACATTAAGTGCCCTGTTATTTACATTTTGCTCACCATTACTTATTCTGCAGCAAGTAATGATAATAAAGGGAAGACCGGTGGCTCTTCAGAGCTGTAAAAAAGTCTACATTGATTTCTACAGTTTAGCAGCAGTCTCAGAAATAGCATTATATTTTTACTTGGCACTGGGTGCAAGTGTGTGTCTTTGTGTAGGGACTGCTGTATTGAACATTGCTTTAATTGGAAACTACACTTCAACTTCTCATTATCAGGGATTTTATCCTGCTGTTTAAAAAGTATTTTGGAGAACGGCGTTGGTGATGTCTGTGGTTTGATGATGTGGTCCTCTGTGCCTACGCACTTACAGTAGAAGTTTGTTTTTCACATTGTGTTTTATGAGTGTTAAAACAAAGGTCAGTTCTGATGAAATTCCAGGACTAATGTGTCTGAGATGATTGCAGTGCATAGTTTGCTGTTATGGGAGATGCAGTTTTGTGTGGTAAAATAACACCTTTTCTTGCTCTTATCTGAAAGTGGTCTCATATGGGGCCAGGATAAAAAGCCCTGACGGTGGCTGCTGAAGCATTGCAAGCTTAAAACATGAATAGCAGTTAGCTGCAGCCATGACAGTGGCTGACGGCAATAGCAGTTAGATTTAAGGATGTGATTCTTCAGACTGCATCTAAAACAAAGCTGTAGCTAATGTTGTGCCACTGCCGCTTTGCCATGCAGCTCCTCTGTACTCAACAATAGACAGATCATATGAAATGGGGTAATCCAACACTGTGAACATTAATTGATCCTCTATGTTTTTATCCTGTGAAGAAACTGGTGGAATCAAATATCAGCCAAAGAAATGCCTCTTGTTTCATTTATCGGTGCTTGAATTACACCTTGAATTAGCATAAAGTTAACTGGAGCTGTACAGTATAATTTAGCATTGTATAATATTTTGTGGCAGCAAACTCTGCAAGCAAAATAATAGTTTTCTTCAACCATGGAAACTATTAAAAGCTATTAAAAGACAGCAAAGGCCACAGAGAAAATCACGAAGTGACAACTCAACGCAAATAGTCGGCTGCTGAGCTATTAACCTTATAAACAGTACTTGTATTGGGCTAGTTTTGTACTGAACTAAACTTAGCAAGTTGAAACAGCAACTGACTGAACATACAGCTGAACTGACACAGCATTATAACCACTGATGCGTTCACTTACTGATGTACGTACCAAGTGCATTTTCGTTTGATTTGATCGCTTAGCATAGACAAAAGTCTACAAACTACATATTCCGTGACTATGAATCTTTGTACTGAAATGAACTAAAATATTTGAATTAGAAAAGTTATCTGTAATTTCCACCTCTAACACTAAACCTCTCACTCCTTTAAACAGCATTTATAGTCCAAAGTGTTTTAATCAAAAGTCAAAAAGGTTGAAAAACAAATTTCATCTGTTGGAAAGTGTCCATTAACCACCACCAAGCACTGTACATTGGTTTTCTTTAAGTATATTTTAATATTGTTTGAATACTTTTATCTTATTTAACAATCAAAACAGTATTGTACAGTATACTGTGATGATTTTAGCCCAGATAATCATACTTTGACATTTATTTGCACATACCACAGTAATAATTTAAAAAAAGAAAATTTCTTTCTTGTGGATTTTTTTTCAGAATCTGAAACGGGTTAATTGCCAAGTAGGTTTTCACAGACAATGAATTTGCCTTGGTGTCAAAATATACAAAGTAGGAGAAAATACTATGTAGTACCGCAAAAGTAATCTAAAATGTAAAATAGAAATTTATGTATGTATGTACAATATACTGCATATTCTATAGTATAAGGAACTGTACAGAATAAGGAATAAGGAATTTGCAAATGTCCGTAGAACAAAGAATATGTGCAATATACAAATAGACAGATGAAGATACATTTATTTTATACGTTCAGAAAGTTTACTTTAACCCAGCTGTTGGAATCATGGCTACAGAAATTCACATTTTATTTGCGTGGCATCTCAACAGCCTTCATAATATTTTTAAGTTTACTAAAGGGACATCAATATGAAACCATGTTTGAGGCTGGCCCCTCTCCACCCTGTCGTCCTGGCTGTTTTTCCCTTCCATCACAACCTTCTCAATTTTGACAAGAGCCAGTAAGTCTAGTGATGTGCTGCCAAGCTCAGTCGAGCACCTTCCAACATGCCTTTCATTTAGCCAAGTAAGCTTCCATCAGACCACTGCACACTCTCTTACCTCATCTTGTTTTGAGGGTGCGTGCACACACACACATACACACACACACACAAGCAACCATGTTGGGTGATGGCTAAGAGAAAGTCACCTTGTCTGCATTGTTTTATGTTTCGACTGAGCGGCTCAGGCTGCTGTTCCTCCAGTCATTACCACATTGGCTAATGCATTTCTGGTCCATCCTCAAACTGCTATGACACTATGTCTTTCTCTCTCACAGACACATATACAGTGCATACATTTCTAGCACTGACACAGCCACGCTTGTGCTTTTACCCGAGGCTCCATGAATAAAATAGCGTTGATTTCGCTCAAATGTGCCTGTGATCATTAACATCCTAGCTGTGTTTTTTTTTAGGAAAACTGGCTCGGTTGATTGTTTGCTTTCAGTCTGTGCTTCCCAGTGTGCAATTAAGTACAAAAAGTGCCAACATTATACACAATAGGAAGGAGGGGGTCCTTTTAAAACAAGGACAAGAACTGCCTCACTGTACTTGTTCGTATACAATAATCAAAGAATTATAGATGAACACATATGTTAATGGTCCACCTGGTGTGCAACAAGAGGGAATGATCATAATAAATAATAAATGCCAACAGCATACACCCTGTGATGAAAATTCTCTTTCTTATGGTATTGTATTTCAAGCCTTTGTGGATTTATGTTTGTGCTTTTGCAATATGGGAGGATTTGTGTATTCGCAGTTCTCGACTGCAGTGGAAGTCAGTCCAGCACAAAGCATGAAACATAGATGAGCACTTTGGTCAGTACTGCAAGCAGGCTTGCCAGCTGTACATGGTTTTATAGGTACTGTACACTGTACACTAAACACTGCTCAAACATTTGCCGCATCAAAGTAATGTGAGGTTCATACCTGTGTTACTTAACCTGCATTCTGGTCATCAGGGAAACGTTCATGGACCCACCATGGGTATTGGGTATTGCTTTTCCCCCAAAGCTAGTAGTTGCACCAGCATTTGGCTGAGTAATTAATTATTCTGTGAACATGGACTTTTACTTTAAAAACTTTCAAACTCACACATTCCCACACAAGGGCTGAACTAATCCTCGCCTGAGCCTCCTCACTCATTCTCCAGTGTAGGCAAGTATGGCACACCCATATACGTGAATACAGAATAGAGAATAAATCTTGGTTTGACGTTAACACACCCTTACTTAGGCTCATGTTCCGCACGTACAGTACGAAGATTAAAAATAGAAAGAAATAAACAGCCTAAGATATACTGAAAGAAATTCTTACCAGTCAATTCGAATACTTCGTTAGAGGCAACATTTACATATTAGCATATCCTTGATGCCATTTTGAAATGGTGCTAAAGCATCACACTGAAAGCTGTTTATTTTATTACGATAACCTACACCTTCCCGCAAACACGTTTATACTAACCATGATATGAATTTTATACTTGTATATAAAATGTTTAAAGCTGGGTTAATTAGTTATTTTTTGGCCACTTGGGGGCAGAACTCCATAACAAGCTGAAAATCACATGTATACATTTCACCATGTTTTCACCAAAATTATTGATATGTGCAGCTTTAAGGAGGCAAATGCACTCATGTAAGGAGTTTGCATATTTCATCATCGTGATGCAGAGGCAGCTGTATCTTCCATTTGTGTCCAATATTATCATGAAGAAGTGTGACTCAGCATGAGTTGGCCCTTGAAAGAGAGCGTTGGGTGGACAGAATCATGGAGGTGATTCACCATGTGGTTGGGTCGCGGTAGTATTGTTGCGATTCTCAACTGTTCATCATACGTTGCTCCATTAAGCAGGCATGATGCCAGCTGCTACCCAGGATCATGCAAACTGCTCACGACCGTCTTTGTGATCTCCCCTTCATACTTAAATTCATTCACAATATCTCTTTTGTGGTTGTATGAAGCCCAACTTGATGTGTGCTTCTGTGCGCTGCATTGTGTGTATTTGCATGCATGCTTTCACCTTCATGTACTCCCTATGCATCATCTCTTTGTCTCTCTCTGCCTCTGTTTTGCTCTCCTACACCATATTTATTCCTTCCTGCCCCCTCCACCTCTTCCTTTGGATTCAATATCCCCAGATAATGAGGGAATGATTCAGTTGAGTTTGGCCCATTGCTCGAATCAGAGTGCGTCAGTATTTCTGTCTGACTTTGTGTTTGTAATGTCTGACTGGATTGCTTCAAATGCTACTGAAGCAGGAACGTTGGTGCATATTGTTCTCTGTTCACTATGAGATAGAAAAAGTGCATCACTTAGAGCTGATGAATAAGCTGATGGAGGCTTGCTGCAGCGAGCGAATACCTCCCTTTCTCTTCTGTCTGACAACAAAAGAGAGGCTGCGTGCTGCCATCACAACCCCTCTCTCGTTCAGTCTCCACTGCACTCATCTGCCCCCGTAGGCTACATGGGATGTCATCCATACACAACACACACACAGACACACACACACATGTCCCGCCTACGCTCGTGTTTTGCCATGTGGGCTGCAGCGTGTCACGTGACCGAGGGCCAGTGGGCAGCCGCCCGGCTCGCTCTCCGGTCAGCCTGATGTTTGCGGTGCCATGCAGTCAGTGCCTTCTGCAACCCTCCTCCCCCCAATCAGCTCTCACGCCATCCAGCCCCTCCTTCCGGTGTCACAGGGCACCCGTGGTGGCACTGGAGCTGTGGCAGTGGCAACTTGTGTCAGACTGTGGGGGCGGCTGGGGCATGCGCTGTCATCTCTGCTGAGAGAGGAGGAGCTGCATGCAGGAGGTGGAAGAACAGGGAGGAGATGATGAGTAACAAGCAGAGAAGCAAGTGTGTGAGCATAGAAGGTGTGAGTATTTGGAAAAAAACGGGGAGTGACAGAACATTGGAGAAGGTGCAGGTGAGGTGAATGTCAGCGGGAGGGAGACAGAAACAGAAAAACACTGTTATGAACGGAGATCAAGAGAATGATGAGTAAGTGAGAAGACGTGGAGAGAGGGCAAGAGACCAATATTTGGCATTTGAGAGGAACATTGTCGTCATCAGTTTGGTGTTAGTCACCGCAGTATGTTCAGGCAGCACTTGTTTTCCCCTCCAATACAAATGCAAATGTCACCCTGTCCTTTAATTATTTTACTTTTTTTTAATGTCCCCTTAGAGGGCCAAACAGTGATGGATGGGTACAAACCTCAGACTTTAATGGAATGCTTTTCACCTTTCACCCCCCTATAGGCTAAGCTCTGTCTCTGGTAAACATCGTTTGTTTACAGGATTTGGCTCTAGGTTACACCGTACTGTATGCACAGATTTATATCCTAAATCCTGGGTAACTCAAAACCTAGCATTATATAATATTACAAAAATAAATTGCTGATAGATATTTTTATATTCTAGGGTCAGTGGCCCATGGAGCACAATTACACCTATGATAACTGATAGCATATGAGAGGAATGATGCTTTTACTGTTGACAAAATTAGAACTTTTTTGTAAGTCATACTCTTTTGAAAGAGCAGCTAAAAACAGATATGATAAATCATAATCTTCCCTTTTTGAGGCCTTTTTGAATCCTTTGTGTAACCTTTACTTAACACAGATGAAATGGATATAATTATAGGAAACAAGTTCACATCTCCGTGCTTCAGACTGAATGGCGAGCTCACTGCTGTGACACTGTGCAGTATTATGCTTACTATGCTGCTTATGAGATGATCTCACACTAACTTTCTACGGGAAATTAAACACAAACTGTTCTAAGGCTAATCTCCTCGTCAAACAATGGTGACCTAGTCATATGACTTACTGAATTTGCCAGAAAATCAAGATATTCCTGTAACAATGCTGGCTTGCTTTCATGGAGTAAAATTTTTATTTTCCTGCAATGTCAAAAGTGTCTGATGAAGAAAAACATCAGTCTGTGAAGTTTTTCATATAAATTTGTAACCTTTAAAGGAATAGTTCGCTTTCTTTCCAAGAGTGAGATGAGAAGATCGATACCTCTCTCCTGTCTGTACACTAAATATGAAGCTATAGCCAAGAGACGGTTAGCTTAGCTTAGCACAAAGGCTGGAAACAGGGGGAAACAGCTAGCCTGGCTCTGTCCTAAAGTAACAAAATTTCCCTACAGTACAAGCACCTCTAAAGCTCTCTAATTAACATGTTATATCTTGTTTTTTATTAATCCGTACATAAACTGGAATGTATAATTGACCATTTGTTTTTTTAAGTACATTGTGTTTTCATAAGACTTGCATTCAAAGTCCTTCGATGCCCCATTAGGCCATTGCCTATCTGAAGTTGATCTTAAATATCACAAGACTAGTTGTATTGACTTGTGGAAAGTTTCTCCATTTATTTTTTGTGCTGGTTTATATGCAGTAATGTTACCATGTACCATTAGAGTTAGGGTTCGCTTTTTTAAAAATGAATCGCTGTTTAAACGGCATAAGGTAGCCAGGTTAAAAACAAAAACTGCACTTTTTGATTATATAGTTTACATTAAATTCATACATAAAAAGTGACTTAAAGTGCTTGAGTATCTAAAGATTAAAAAGAAAATAAAGACAATGAACAAAAACTAAAACCTACAAACCACTTTCGCACTTGGGGAGTAGTCCCCTTGATACAAGAAAAGATACAGTCCTGCAATACTTTAATCAGCTTAACGACTGAAGACTCCATCCCTGAGGTGCAACTGAAAAATGGACAATGATGGTTTATTCTGGATTGGCTGAAAACACAGCAACGTGGGCTGATGCAACCAGCACCCTAGATGAAGAACATAGATCAGGTGTAGTGTATTATGAATGCGGAAGTCAATAGAAAGTGTTGCTCCGACAGAAAACCTTGCTACCATTTCTGTCAGTCAAGATAGAAGCATTCTGAGATCTGCTAAGGGCCCACAGTATTTCAACCAGGACCAACATGAGCTTAAATTAATTCCAAATTTTGGTGTAAACCCAGGCACTGGCTCAACTGTTTTGGATTCAGTATATGAATGATACAGGAGAGTGAGGTCAGTGAGCTTATGAAATGGAAGGTTAGCTCTCCAGTGCTGAGCCAGTCAAGGTCCTGGACACTGGACGTGGAGGGGAGGGAAGGTGTTGTGGTGTAGTTAAAGGCAGCAAAGAGATGGTAGCAAATAAGAGCACGTGTGTCTGTGATTATATGTCAGGGAGTGGTTTGGGAGTGGCATCAGAAAAGGGAGGAAATTAACTAATTGGTTTCAGAATAAACAAATATCTAGTTTTGAGAATTAAAGCACGGTCTGATAAATTTTGAATCTAAGAGTGCAACAGTTAATCTGGTCTTTTCTAACCGCAGTGCATGTGGGGCCATGTTCAACTGTTCTATTTCAGTCTGACAACTTGTTAGACAGATTTGTTGAGAAATGATGTCACTTGCCACTCCGGAGGCGCAAACTCTCTCCCCAGGTGGAACCCTAAAATTAGACACTACATGCTACATGTATGCTGTGGTGGAGGTGAGGGTGGGGCTGCAGCTGTAAAGGCAGAGGTTGGTATTTTGAGCAGTGTGGCGGCAGCAGTGGAGGGCATGAGCAAGTTCGTGTGACGGATTGAATGCCTCACTGTGTGTGTGTGTGTGTTTGACAGGGGTACTGTATGTGTCGCAATGAATATTGTATCGTGTGGCACAGCTGAAGCTGCCTGCCTGAGCAAGTTTTACATCATTCCCTCTATTTTACATTAAAGGGTCATTTCACCCAAATCACAAAAAGCATATTCTCCAACTTCACTATAACTCCCCTATAGCGGTATCTAGTGATATAGTGTTTTGGTTTTATGTGCCTATAAGCCAAGATTTAAAATATCCACTGCTGAAACTGCTGCTGCCAACCAGTTAACATTATTCCAGAGTAATGGGAGCATTGTGTCTGGACAGGCATGTTGCTGATAATTTTTTGACCAAATTCCATTCCAAATTGAGTTGGAGGCAGAAGTCTCAGCGGCAAATACCCAAACCAGAACTACCTGCATGCCTACATACTGTGCAAAAAGGCAAAATAACCCTTTCATATCGGTGCACTCTCACATCCCAGTCATTATAATATTGTAATTAGAGTCATGTTGATCCCCAGTAATCATTACAGAATATTCTATCTCTTGTTTTATCAGTTCTGTCACTCAGACTGTCTATCGTTACATTAACCTGCTCTTAGTAAATACTTTATGTATTGTGTTGTGTTTCTGTGTGTATTTGTACATACAACTTAATGTATTTGCATTTAATTTTTTGTATGCATGTCTGTGTTTGAGCACGTAGAGATCTCCTCTGTAAAGCTTTGTTTGCACCTTGTGTGTGTGTGTCTTCACTCCACTTCAGCGGTATTACCCTGCTTCTTCATTAACACTGGGGCTAAATCAGTAGCTGACAGCAGCTGTGGGCCGGAGCCAAGAGGACATGAGCGCTGATCTGAAGTAGATTAGGGAGGATATTGTGTACTTGTGTGTGTCTGTGCATGCACACTTTGCGCTTCCACCCACCTGCCCTTCCCTCACCCTTACCAGGGCCCAATCAATACACCATCCTGGAGCAGAGATGGAGGATCTCGGCTTTATGGAGTCGTTACAGTCCCCTGTGTGTGCATTATGAATGGGCCCCATAAGGCTGTTGATAGGCCAACGGATAGCGTAGCAAAGCACAGCCATAACAAAGGAAAAGATGAGGTACACATAGCCGCAGTAGTCAGTTCCTCTTTTATAACATCATTTCGATTACCTTATTGATCAGCCTGCAGCAGAACAGACAAAATCATAATCCCAAAACAGATTGGGAGCTGGCTGATAGTAAGATTAGTACGTTCCCGAATAACATTGCAGTGCCCGGGAGAGTTTGTAAAGACTTTCCACTGTCAAGACAACTGCGATAGAGAGCAAGGTTTTCATAAGTCGAGCAGACAAACTGTGTTTTTTTTTGAGTATAAGAACAGCCTGTTGTGGCTCTAATGGAGACCTTGAGTTGTAAGGGAATCACAGAGATTAATTATTCTTTCCATGTCTAGAAAATTCTACTTAATGTGTCTCAAAGACAGGCACGGAATGCCTTGGAACTTTGGCAAGTTTGAGTGATTTACATCTAAGTACTGCTCAGTGACCATCACAGTACTGTTAAAAAGTTCTACATTGCGAATGAGTAGGATTAAAGCATCTTTTTCTTCGCGCGTTCTCTTTTCATGTAATATTCAGTTTGTTCTCTTGCCTAAGAGTAGTCTAAAAGCTCGCTGAAATTGGAATGCAAGGTATTTGGCTTCAGAAGAAAACACAGAAAAACATCAGTTTTTCAGAGACATCAGTAATGGTGGTTAAATCTAAAAGAGTTTTGAGCTACAGGGCAGCTTCAACATTTCTGTGAAATATCATTTTTTAAAATCATCCCTGTTTTTCATTTAATGTTAATCATGATTCAGAAAGTACGTTAAATTAGACAGTTGTTTGGGTTGTTTCAACTCTAAATGTTGCCACTGCTGATTGACAATAATCAGAGAGCCAGGTTCTGCCTAAATATTCCCCTCAAATCTAGAGGTTGGCTGATAATCACACGCAGACAAAAAGAACAAACAGAGACGATCCCTCAAATCATGAGTCATATTAGCATGCTTAGCATACTCAAACATTGCAGCAGCATTAGGTTGGTTTTTTCTAACTGGATTTATTGCTGGAAATATCCATGTAGAGCTGAAATGATTAGTCAATCTACAGAAAATTAATCGATAGTTATTTTGTTAAGCTATCAATCGTTTCAGGCATTTTCCAAGCAAATATGCCAAACGCTCTCTCATTCCAGCTTCTCAATTGCACGCATGTTCTGCTTAGATTTTTAGTTTTGACGGTTTGTTCGACAAAACAAGCAATTTGAAGATGTCACCTCAGGTTTAAGGAAATTATGATAGACATTTTTCACTATTTTCATGAATCCAGGTTATAGGTGGATGTAAACAAGCCGGCATTACTGCTGTGGCACCTTCCTTGTAAACCCACGTATAACATTGTAATAATGTGTGTAAAGAATTTCACTTCTCAGGCATTTTTGCCAAGAAATCTGTCAAATAGATGTTGTAAAACGTTTTGCATGTTGAAAATAGAGTCATCAAATGCCATTAATATAAAGGTTATAATCTAAAAAACGTTTCAACTAAATTTTGTCCAGTTTTAACAGACGGTGAGACGTCCTTTCGGTTCTGTGCTGTTATCAGCTCTCCCAACAGTAAGCTTTGTTAGGAAAAAAAAGCCACAAGCCTCTGCTGCATGAAATCAATTTATACTTTTATACATATCTCCATTAATTCCTCATGTTTCAATCGCGTTCTGAGTGGTATGCTGACAAAAGGGCTGACCGTGGACCGCCAAAGACCGAGCGATCTGCCCACACGGGGCTGATGCCGCCCTGCTTATCTCTTGCTGGCTGGGTACTCTTATGGTTTCTGGCCGAAATTCCACTTCAGCAGTAACGTGCGTTTTCAATTTTTATTAAATACATTATTAGATGAGATTTGATTACAATACAAGAAATCACAGAGCTTGATTATTTTTTACCATAAGCTAATTCCTGGTGGGTTTAATTACTAATGAATAACTGGGTAGAACAGATGTGGTACATTAACGTTTTTTCCTCCAAAGGCTGTGTTATAATTCATTTCGGACTAGTGCTTTGAGACAGAATAACTTCCACATTCACACAGACTACATTCGACTGTCGACTGTTATTAACCCAAACATCTATGCTTTCATTGTCAGTATAAGCGTGTTTAATTCCACTCTGCCACCACAGTAATACATAAATCAGCTGCCTTATAAATAATCAACAGACTGCTCAGTAATAATCTAAATAATCATTAGTTGCAGCCCTAGTCCAGTGCATCTCTAGTTTGGCTTTCTGCTCATACAATCACGTACTTTGTTGCAGGTAGCCTACATTTACTGTACTTATAAAATGAAATTAACTTCATTAGCATTGTGTGGTGCATTGCCAGTAGATTAAGTGCTTGACAAAGTGTGTGGTAAGTATTTTGTTGTGTGTCATGTTCAGGAGATTAAGTGTGGTCATTAACCGCATTGACAGCTTCATCACTGTGTTTGTACTGTACACAGATGCACGCACATACACACAAGCATATTTTGAAAGCCAGTGGCACATACTGGCCTCACAGCATTTAATCTTCGAGATCTCTCCCTCTTTTTCTCTCTATTTGCCTCCTGACATATTTTCTTTCTTGTGCAGTTTTCTTCTCTTCTGCTGCCCTTATTCCCACCAGCTTGTCTTCCTCTCCCCATGGGTTTTCTCTCTCTTTCCCCCTCTCGTCAGTCCTCCCCGGCACTCGGGTCACCTGTGTTGATTTACTGTCAAATCTTCCAGGATTATCGGTAATCCCACAGCAGTGAAATCTGTTTGCTGACAGCTGTGCTCCCTCTAACAGTGTTGCTGTTTCCTGTGCACACACTGCCCTATATACCAGAAAAAGCCTGTCTTCCTCCCCAGAAAGGAAAAAAAAAGAAAAAACATTAATTTTCCGCCTCAATGGATTCCAATTGACAATATTATACTCTCCTTTTCTCTGGTATTTTGTTGTATTTGACTATAATGTGAGGCTGCTTTCTGCTGTGGTGGATTAGAGGGTTGGAGCAAACTTATTGTGGGTAAATAGGTATAATATTGGGTATATTCTCACAGGGTCACAGATACTCCTGTGGGTTCACCCCATGTTCACGAAGACTGTCCTTTTTGAACATTACAGGGAATGACTCACTAATAATTTAGCCATCGCTTCTCACGCTTCACTCAGCAGGTGTTCAATCAAACGAAAATACAGTCATGCATTTGTGTACAATCTCCCTTTCATCTTGGATAGATTGAAGTTGAAATGGAAAATGACTGAGAAATAAATTGGGCCACACACACCTTAGAAGATATTATTTTTATCGATCCAGCTATCCTCGAATCAGTAGTATGCAATTTTGTTGTATGATGCTATAATATTACAGTTTGCAGTGGAGTGCAATTCATTCACATGGAAATAAATATTTTTCAACCATTACTGCACTGGCAAACTATCCCCTACACTTGTGAAAAACGAAAAAAAGAAAACCTCTTAAGACACGATTCACACTGAGATATAAAAGTGATTTATACACCTCTGTATTTCTTCCCCAGGTGGTGTACAAGAACAACGATATCCGCCTGGAGTTGTCCCGCCTCGCCCGCATCGTGGACCCCAAGATGAAACTCCAGGGTGACGTTGTCTTCAAATGCGAAAACGTTCCCACCCTCGACCCCATCAACTTTGAGAACCCGGACTCCTACCTGGCCTTGCCAAAATGGAACACCAAACGTGTGGGCTCCATCTCCTTTGACTTCCGCACCTCCGAACCCAACGGGTTGATACTCTTCACCCATGGCAAGCCCCAGGACCGGCGGGACGCAAAAGGCCAGAAGAACAACAAGGTTGACTTCTTTGCAGTGGAGCTGCTGGATGGAGGGCTGTACCTGCTGCTGGACATGGGCTCCGGCACCATCAAGGTCAAGGCTACACAGGCTAAGGTCAACGATGGCGCCTGGCACCATGTGGACATCCAGAGAGACGGTCGCTCAGGTAAGGATGAAGAAGAAAGGGAAGTAAGAGAAAAACAGCTTCTAAGGTAGTGAAACATTTCAGAGCTCAATTTAAAGTAGTCATAACTGAAACTTCACTGATTTTCTGAAATTACCTACTACCACACAGTTTACCAACATTAGAATTAGAAACGTCATTTCTTTTTAACATCACTGCCATGGGTTGTTAAAGTAAACTGTGATCAGCTTGGTGTTTTGGGAAGGCACTGGGGTCTCGTTATGTCCCAGTTTTTCATTTCACTCTCTCTCTCACACACGAGCACAAATACATAATCAAGAATGGCTTCAATCAGGAAACTGAACTCCTGGCTCAATTAAAAATATGTTGCCTTTGGCTATACAGTATATGAATTTATAGGCAGAGCTGACAAGCCAAATAACAAACTGCTAGACTACAGAGTAATCAAACCAAGAGAAATAAAGGTACACTTCTGTACAATATATCCTGAGATACAGAGTGAAGGATGGCTAGTATTTCCTGCAGTATTGCTGTAGTGGCTTCGTTATATATAAGTTTATAATGAGTGGGTATCATCATTCATCATTTCAAATTGGAACCCTCCTTTTTGGGGAATGAATTAAAAAAAGACCCACAATTGTTTTCATTATAACAGCAATTAATTTGATTATTTTGTCAGGTAACTAGAAATTGAGTCTCTAAAATGTCAAAAATGCCCATCCTCCATGCCTCAAGGCCAAAGTGCTGTCAAAGTAGCTAGCTGTGTTAATTCTGACCAAGAGTCATCCAATCCAAAAGGTATTTTTACAATATAAAATGGCAAAAAGCAGCAAAATTACAGCTTTGAGAGGCTGTAGCTGATACATATTTTGTATTTTTAGCCATGCTAGCGGTATGGCTCTGTGCATGGCAATGTTTGACTGTTGGTTGGTCGGTTGGTCCATTACTGAAATATCTCAACAAATATAGGACTGATTGCTATGAAATTCTGTACAGACATTCATGGTCCCCAGAGGATGAATCATACTCCTAACTTGTCCTCTAGCGCCACCAGGAGGCTCACATTTGTGTTTTTGATTAAAATGTCTCAACAAATGTTGGATGGTTAGCAATGACACCATTCATGTCCCTCTCAGGATGAATTGCAATCCCTTGGGTGACCCCTTCTCTACATCTAGCACCATCATCTGGCCAGAATTTCAATTTGTCCAATACTTTAGTTTATCATTAAATATCCGCAAAACTAATGACATTCCCATCAACCTGTACTTTGTGTTTGGTGCTAATTGGCAAATGTTAACATGCTAACACGCTGAACTAAAATTCAGAACATGGCAAGCATTACTCCTGCTAAATCTTAGCTTTGTCTGTGATTATGTTAGCATGCTGATGTTAGCATTTAGCCAAAACACCACTGTGCCTAAGTGCAGCCTCTCCAATCCTCTAGCATGGCTGTAAAGTCCTGTTACTTGATAAATGACTTAAAAGATAAATATATTTTCAAAATTGCCATTTATTAATTTTCTAATAATTAACTAATTAATCAACTAATTATTATCAAAATATAGTATATACTTGAAATACAAAATAATTTTCACCGTCATTACTTTGCACTTGCTCTTTGCACTAACTTGCAAGACCATTTTCCTCCAGACAACGTTACCATTCTACAACATTAATAATGATTGTTTAGGCTGATGGAAATTAAAATGAAGAAAAACTGTAGAATAATTATGACACTGCAGACTCACTGTCACAATTGAAGTGCACCAGCTGTAAGACTCAAAGTTGTAATCATGTTAGTGCTTATTTCCGCTTTTTCCTGCATCACAACCACAGGATGATGTAAACTTCCTCAATATATTAATTTCAGCGATGATTTATTGCCGGGATAAAGTCATACTTCTCTCTAGGTAGCTACTGATTCTATTCCCCCTCGCTCCCTTCCATCTGTATGTCCTCTGACCTCAAAACATGGCCGAATACACAGAAAGTATTAAAAGAAGATTATATTAGAGAAAAGGGTGAGAAACTTCTGTTGCCTTGAGCTTCAAACCCAACACAATCTCTACATTAGGTGGGATCCTCCAGAGAACTCGGGTGTGTTAGTCGGCGCTACAGCCTGTGTTATATATCAGGTTAGAGCAGCCAATTTAGCCGTGTGTCAGAGCTCGCTGCTTTGATTAATCACCGGCACAGCCCCCAGTGCGATAGCAGAGTAGAAAGTAGGATTTTCACGGGGAAAAAGAGGAATGAGACAGATATATGGATACCAGAGTGAGGGATGGTTAAGAGCAGGCATAATCACACTTGTGGCTTGAGTGAAATGTTAATAGGAGTTGCAAGTGAATTAAATTTCTTGTCCAGAATCTCTCAGTCTGGCTGCAAGGTGAATGTAACACGAGTAAAATGTGAGACATTACGCCATTTTCAGACAAGCTAAATTTGGGCTTTGTGTGAAGAGTGATCTTTTCATCTCTTTGCTACTTGACCTCAGTAAGGGCTGATAGAGAGGCGCAGATAGAGGTAATATTGTACAAGAAGACACAATCTAAAATTAAATCCTCTTTTTCTTCTTTCTTTAATGAACTATTTATATTTAAAGGTCCAATCTGTAATTATTAGGCCACATTAATTACAGGTGATCATGCATATGTAATTGGAAGGTTTGGCTTTTTGATTCCTTTTTGGTTTATTAAGTGATCATGAATTTAATTATTAGTGTTCACTTAGGTTAAAAAATGATGAACTAAACCATTTTTAGCAAATACAAAAATATATGATAAATATGTGAAATAAAATGCACAACACAGCAATGTTGATGGAGTCTGAGTTGAGGTCACACAAAGTCTAATTATTTTGTCTGTGGTGTAATTGTATCTGTTTGTAATATAAATGAGAGAATCTGTTGTCACTGCACCTGTGCATTACAAATGCAGCTGTGGAATTGGACTCATTAGATTTTATTCTGTTCTATACAAAAAAATATTTATATCTTATATATTTACAGATATATATATAAATATATATGAAATATGTTTTTTTCTCATTGAACATACCCTGTAAAAAATATTTTCGTGGTGTTGGGGCTCTTTGTGCTGGTGTAGATCACACGCAGAGACCTTGTGGCAGTCGAGTGGTTATTTTGTTGGATGAAAGCTTATTTTTTCCCTGACTGTTTTTTTCTGCCCCCCATTCTGTAATTTTGTGACTCAAATAGAGTTCCCCTGAAGAGAGTGTTACAGAGTCGGTGATCAGTGCAATTTTGGCTGCCAAACATAGGTTTGCACCTCCACCTACTCAGACCACATCTTAGCAAAGACCCAGGCATGCTGTGCTATTTTTGTCACCCTCTTTTACAACTTTGCTGCTCTTGTTTGCCAGCAATTTCTTAGAGCTTCAGGTTGCAAATTTACCAAAAATCTATCCATCATTTTTGCTTCTGTCTTCACTTTGGTTGTCAGTCTCACATTCACTTTGAAAATATAATTTTGGTTCAGTCTTTAAACATTTTTGTGGAAGTGACAAATACTGTAAATTCAGGGCAATACAAGTCCCTTGTTTTCAGTGGAGTTGCTGTTCAGGAATTTAGCAGTGCAAGCAAGTGCTGTTTTCTGGCAGCCAGCAAAATATGGCATGCCACTTAACTAGAAGAACATGACACTTGCTCTACAAAAACTCAACAAAAAACAGATAACATCTCACTCCACCGGCGGTCTTTTTTTTTTTTAAAGCATATGACAGGAGTAGATTACATGACATATTGACATGTACATTCTTGTAGTATCTGGCCAGTATTTAATAATGGATTTTTCTTCCTCCAGGCATCATCTCAGTAAACAGCCGCCGGACCCCTTTCACAGCCAGCGGGGAAAATGAGATCTTGGACCTGGAGGGGGACCTTTATCTGGGTGGTCTGCCTGACAACCGGGTGGGCTTGGTGCGCCCCACCGAGCTCTGGACCGCTATGCTCAACTACGGCTATGTGGGCTGCGTCCGGGATCTGTTCATCGACGGACGGAGCAAGGACATCCGGCAGATAGCTCAGTCCCAGAATGTGACCGGCATCAAGTCTTCCTGCAGCAAGGTGACGGGGAAACAGTGCGACAGCAACCCCTGCAAGAACAGCGGAGCATGTAAGGAGGGATGGAACCGCTTCATCTGTGACTGTACTGGAACTGGCTTCTGGGATAGTACCTGTGAGAGAGGTGAGACTTCTTTCCACTCATTCCTGTCTATGCGGTGAGTGTGTTTTCTCTCTTATAGTGATGATTTTAAAATCTTATTGGGTTTGTCAGAGAGCTTATTGATTTGTTAGTAAAGGACTTTTTAAAGGGGGTACAGCAGCTGTGCTCCTTTTACGTGCTAAGAAATCTATTTGGTGAGTGAGCCTCTGGAATAGTGTTGTGTTACTTTCTAACAATATGTTTGTGTAGGTCACAAGATGTAAAATGTTGACAATAGTTATGAAGTAGTTTTACAAAGCTGAAATATCTTTTCTGGTGTCCTAAAGATGGTTGTATTGGTGGTGATGTGGCCACTGTCTGCTAACAATAGCTTTTCCAAGAAAGTGGACAGCGCTCTGTTTTAGCAGACAGGCAGAAGTGTGACTTGAGACACTTCCCTCACAATATTTATGGAAGCTTTGCTGAAAGATTTAATAGGATTTCACTTTTCTGCCAAGTGGCTTTGGAAAAGCGGAGCCTTTTTTTGCTGGAGAAGGTTCTGCAGTGAAATTGAACTTCTCTCTGCTAGTGAAATGGGCTCTCCTTGTCTGGGTTTTAAGAGCTTGGACGCATTAAGTTTTTATGAGACGGTGGAGATAGGGACACTCCGAGCTGTGGGAGAGTATGTTATCGGACTATTGTTCGGATTGTCCTTCACTTTTTCACTATTTTACAGAGATTTTAGGGGTTCAGTAGAGGGCTTTAACTACTTTCCGAAGAACTTGAGGTGTGTAAAGAAGCGTACTTGTAGGAGGAATAATGAGGATCTGGAGAGTAGGTTGTTACAACCAGCAGTAAGTGTGACTGTAGGAGGTCGGCGAGATGATAATGTGTTGTTAATGATTAAAGAAAGCCAGAGGAGAATAGGGATCAACATGTACTGTACATTGAGAAAGGTCTGTGTTATAGACTGTTGTAGGCATTGTAAGGACTGAAACATGTCCTGTCCTGTGTTGTTAATGTACTTTAAAGAATTAAACAGCAAAAATTTAAGAATTAATCATAAAGTAACCCTTTTTGGAAACAGATGAAACTCTGAGCAAGTAGGATATAGATGTTAAAAATGCACAGTCATAATGAAAAAGTTGATTTTAAATTGCAACAGTGTAGATTACGTGTCCTGTCCTGTCCTGCTGTGAAAGAGCTACTCTTCCATTGGGAGCCGAGTTAGGAAGCTGGGGCTGTCTGATCGAGTTAACCTTGTCTTAGCCGGACTGTTGCATCTATTTCAGTAACACTCCCCTGATGTTGTATGGGGACAAAAGGGGCAAAAAGGCAGCTGTGAAGGCAGAAGTGTACTGGCTAAGAAATCGCTCAAACAGAGCCAATGTGCCTCACTGACCCTCTACCCACAAGAAGAAAACATTAAATCATATGTCTATGCCTAACGCTCCACACACTTACAGTCTCAGACTGCCAGTCCCCCTCACTTCTTCTTCTTCTTCTTCTTCTTCTTCCGTCCTGTTCCGCTACCTCCCACACATCGATCTCTGAATGTTCGTACCTCTGCACTCTTGCCACTGGGTGATAACCCAATGGACCGAAGGTCTGCCCTCCAGTTCTGCAGCTGTGGAACAAAGCTTCAGTCTGTTCAGCAGTTGATTCTTACGTTCCCCAGTGATACATGCCTCTGAATTTTAGTTTCTTGGTTCAAATACTAAGAAGTATTATATTATTATAAGAAGCTTATATTATATATTACTAATTACTAATTTGAATTTATTTTTAATTTGATTTTTAATACTGATGAAACAATATATAAGCAGCATTTTACTGTTGTAGCTGGTTGGGGTGGAGCTACTTTTAGCTACATTATACAGTTGTATTATCCTATCATGTTAGGATTTGCTGCTTTTCTCTTTGGGTTTTTAAAATAACGACACCTTGGCTTCAGGGAGCTTTGGATGGGCATTTGTTGTTAATTTCTTACATTTTATAGATTTAAACAATTAATTGAAAAGTTAATTGATTGGTTTATCAACAATAACAGTTGTTGCAATAAGTTACAGATGCGGTCCTAAAAGCATGAATGCCTTTAGATTGAAGTCAAATTTAAGCACACACAATGCTATTGCCTGTATCATATCAATGAGACATTTGCCACCTTCAAACTTTTTAGAGCATCCTTTGGGCTTCATCTTCCATCCGTTCATCCATCATCCATCTTCTTGCACTTATCAAGGTCAGGCTCTTAGTGGTAACAGTGTGGACAGAGCAGCCTAGATGTTCTTTCCCCCTTCATCTTCCTCCAGCTCTTCCTGTGTGATCACTAATCCCTCCGGTGTGTTCTGGTTCTGCTCTGTGGTCAGCCCTGAACAGCCTGAACCACCTCAGCTAGAGCTCCTGTCAGTGCAAAGGCACAGCAGCTCAATACTGGAGCCCTCTCAGTTTGCTGAACTGCTCACTTTCTCACGTTGAGCGAGGCCAGCCGCCCTGTGGAGGAATCTCATCTCGGGCTGCTTGTGTCAGCGATCTTTTTTTTCTTCCCCGGTCACTACCCAAAGCGTGTGACCACTGGTAAAGGGTCGGAAAGAAGACTGGGCAGTAAATTGAAAGCTTTGATATTTGGAGCTCCCTCTTCTCCACTGCAGTGAAGATGGCCCTTGGTACCATTCCCCTTCCGCTACAATAAAAAGCCTGCTTTATTTCAGCAGTCACTTTCCCTGTGTCCACCGTCACTTGTGAACAAGTGCTCACCTGAACTGAGCAGTCCACCTTTTTCCTGCGCTCATTCCCCTCATCCAGACTTTTTGACCCGCAGCTGCAATCTGCAAATGGCAGGTCACATTCTGATAAGCACAAGGTCTGGATGTTGGCAGACTAAATTCACAAATTAGTCTGATTTCATTGGCTTCTATATTCTCTAATGATCACTCCCATTACAGTTCAGAGTGGAATATTTTTGAAGCCAATTCTTGTCTGCTTTGAAAACAGTAGCCCATGAGATGAAGAAATCGCTTTGATTTGAAATGTTGGGCTTGAAACGACATGTGATGTTTTCTTTTTTTCGAAATAAATGTGCATCACTTTGGAACGAATGCAATGTTATTAGTCATGCTGGTAGAATAGTTTATTTTCCTTCTCCTCCATGCTTTTAAGCAGCCCCTGGAGCTCCCTAGTGACAATATCAAACAACCACTGAGATGTATTCACACATGGCGCTCGCTATTGATCTCAAGTACGCTATACGGTACAACAGAGAATTGTGCTCGTATGATGAGACAAGGGGTGAAATGATAGAGATCAGCGCTCTCCCGAGGAGTGTAACAAAGGTTACACATTTACATTACAATGATTGGCCTTTGCTGGTGACTTTCTGCCGGGATGTAAATAAGCTCTTTTGTCTGTCTTTGTTCCAAACAGTCAGTTCAGATCAGCCTACGCTTTTTTTGGTGATATTATTTAATTCAAATGAGTTTCCTTGGGAAGCATTGGAAGTATTTGTAACATTGCATCAGCATCCCCATCTATAAACTGCTGAAGTCAGCAAAACCAAAGCTATCTCTATCAAAATACACTCAGTGGCCACTTTATTAGGTACACCTGTACAATTGAATGCAATCTTATCAGTTCTGCTACTTTATACCTTATCTGATACCTTATTTCTTGATGATTTTAAATCAGTGCTCATATGATTTATTAGTAAGGAATGTGTTGTACTTATATCAAAAAATGTTCTATAGACATTACATATTATTATTAGTTCCACTTTATTTAGATAAATATAAAGATTTAACAGCCAACATCCTGTTTCGGCTGGTTTTTGGTGACATTGCCATCACTGGTTTACTAAGAGCATATGTTGCTCTATGAAATTTTATTTTTCAACGCTACCAAGATTCTAAGTGCAAAAATTCCTCCTCATGTACCATTGTTGATTTTTCTAACTTGAGGCCTCATGGAAGTAGTTTCAGCGCATTTTGCTCTAATGATATTTTTGGAACTCCAATAATGGTATCATCAGAAATGAAAGTCTCAAGATGATTTCATCATATTTGTATTGAACGGGGCACATTGCTCTGTGTAATTTTGCCTCTTCCACTGGGAGCTAAAACCTAGCAATTTCCTTGCTCTGTTTACCAGAACGAAAATACAACCTGACAGATATTTTAGACTGTTTGAGGAGATCAAAGATCGTACCAGGCGACAACTAACAGACAACAGCGCTCCTGTCTGCTCTGTTTTCCACCTGGTATCTGTGCCAGGTTTAGTATACAGATGATTCTGTCTCTTATCTCTTTTGTGTCTCTGTTTTTTCTTCTACTCTGTGTCTCTTTTTCATTTGCTGTCTTGAAATCCCTCTCTTTCTTTTACTTTCTGCATCTCCCTGTTTACCCCTCCTCCTCTCTCTCTCTCTCTCTCTCTCTCTCTCACACATACACACACACACACACACACACACACACACACTCCCTCTGTTTGGCATGTCTTCTTTAACCCAGCCCATGAGACACGACAGCACCTGTGATCAGAGGTCTGCTGTGGTATCACACAAACAGATGTAGTGTCAGCATGGGAGCCAGCCACTGTGTGTGTGTATTACGGATATACGCACATACTGAATATGATGTATACAAAGCAATGAATATCATAATTCACTGTTTTTGTATGACCATATGTGCCTGTGTCTGCATCCTGTATATGTTTGCATGCATTCACATGATTAAGAACACCTTTTTTATGACCCCCAACGCTTGAGTTTGTGTGGGTGTTTGTACCAGCCACGCAGTGCCAATGCCTCATGCAAGAGTATGATACCGGAGCCCTGGCCCTGATAGACCCCTCTCGTCTGGGTTGTGACCGGGAGCGTAGCCCTGCCAAAAACCCGTCTGCCTGTGATCTGAATTCAAATAGGGCAGCCTGGCTCGGCGCAGCCCCAGCGGGCACACATGGTGAAGAGAAGGGAGAAGCTACTTGCTTAAAATACAACTGTGCGCATGTATTAACATGGTTTGAGGCAAAGTTTTTTGCCGTTACACACTGTTGCCCTTAGAATGACAAGCCTTGTGGAACTGATATGTAAATTCTTTATTTTTGTGACCTGTTTTTATTGTCTTCTGCTGCGTCAGCTTTAATCATTTGCTAAAGCGTGAAAAGGTTATTTTTGTTACTTAGCACTCCATCTGCGTGGGATATGTCTAATTGGGTTGAATCAAACATACAGGTTTAGTTCGGTGTAGCACTTTAAAAAGTGATGCTGGAAAATGATTTTCTTCTCAAATAGCCTGCAGTCAGATACACAGAAAGCAAAGAGAAAGGAAATCATTACCCTCCTGTAATGATAATGTTTCAAGATGGGCTTTGTCCTCTCTCTCGTCTTTGGGAGGCAGCTCCGGGCTTTTTTCCTTTTTGATTGTTACATTCCATTACATGAAAAGGTTACCCAAATGTTATTCCCCATAAGGAAAACTCGAGTACAACAGATTATTCAGGTCGTATTTGAGTCTAACTTGTAAGAGGTGACATTAATTCAAGGCTACAGGGAGGTATATTTGATGTCGTCCGCTGACTCTGCCAAGAGACCGGAATCCATGCGCGCCGCCTCGATTCTGCAAGCTAGTCAGTCATTCGAACAGTCAGTCAGTAAGTCAGGCTTTGTGTTTGTAAACTGTGTGTGGGTCTATTTGTGTGGGTGTGGGAGGGAAGCTTTTAGGGGTGTTGCTGACAGTTGTGTGTTGCAGAGTGCTGTGCAGCTGATAAAGTAGCCCAGTTAATCAGGTAAATAGGCCTTTAATGAAGTGTGTTTGTCTGACGGTGTGCCAGCCCAGCGCCAAGCGATCCCACTGAGACTCTCCTCTTTCTGTCTTCCTGCTGCATCTCCACACACACACACACACACAGATACACAATCAGACTCAGATACACAGTCTGGAACACACACACGCACACACACCAATCCACTGGAGACAGATTGGATTGTGTCTAATGCATATTGCATTTTCCCTGACAAGATGCCACCGCCCAAATACAGTAAGTGCCTGTGTTTTCCCTACTGTCACTGGAGAGGAGTAATGATGGCTCTGGGCCTGAGGTGATGGCTGGAAGTGTGTCCACCACAGATCAGTGGTGACATCACTCATTATAGCCCTGGCTTCCTCTTTCTTAATGTTTTTACCGGAGGCGATGCACTGCTTAAACTACCATTCGTTGACACGTCCTTTTAATTATTTAATTTCGTTCAATTTAATTTTAAGTCACTTTTATTCATATGATTGATTGAATTTCGGGTGAAATTGGTCAGGCTCCTCACGTTAGCGGTTAGGGTTTTTTTTTTGCACGTATCATTACTTCTCCGCCTAAACTCATACACGCCTTAATCACATCAATCAACACCAGAACACACACACCATGCAATTACCTGCTCATTTTGCTCGATGTTCATTCACAGTGGCAGCGAAATAATAGGTTTCCACATGGCTTTTACAGTTTAATCATAGGTAGTAATGGCAGAACAGAGATTGGATGACGTTGATGCTCGCCTCCTCCCTACATGGACCCTTGTAACCTGGGTATAACATTATACTCTTTTATCTTTGGGTTATGCTTGAAAGTGAAAAAAGCAGTACTTTTTCAAGAAAATGCTTTATTTTGCAGATGATTTACTAATTTATCTGTTGTGGCAGATATAATTTGTCTACTGCAAAGGACAAGAGAAATAAAATCTTACATTTGAAAGAGGGAACATCATAACATACAGATATATACTTTAGTGTTGCTAACCTCTAACGTTCACCTCTGAGTGATGATACCACAGCATTAACAGCACCTTACCATTCCAACAAGCTGTTACCAATACTCCTTCATATGCTGCAGTCTCTCATTCACTTGCAGAGTCTATAATTAACTCATATAGATCAATTAGTGTGAATTGTGTTGCTCACAATTATTAGTCTGTCGGTTTAACACGATTGGTACGTATGGGGGCATTATGGGAATAAGGGCAGAAATATGAGAAATATTGTTCCAAGTCTATGGAATCTCCCAATGCACCATCTCTGCAGCCTATTTGATGATCTTAAAACAAAAAAGAAGTATTTTCCAAACCCATTTGTATTCAGGTAAGGTCGGATCCTCAGATATGCTAAAAGCCAGCTCTAACAGTGTTGGAGTGGCAGAATTTAAATGCTTGTCTAAATGCCTTTTCCACCCACACGAGGCTGGGGGTGGGGGCGGGGGTGGGGGTGACTTGATCTCGCTGAAAGTCTCCCTTAATCCTCGAGCCCTATAATAACCGGTGCATAGTTGCGAGGCTGCCATTGTGCAAAATAATTTCTTAAGGTCAGGTACCAATTACCGCTACATATGATTTTGATTGCACACGTCAAAGCTTGTACATGGATCTTATTCAGTGCAGTGCAATCGCAAACCCACATTGCTATCATATTTCCTCCATAACTAATTTAAGAATGCAACATTTTTAAGACACTACTTAATTGGTCAAGCTTAAATAAACAAAAGCAACTTACACAAGAATCCTAGCCTCAATCCCTAGATTTTTATAATTCAGGACATAGTGTTGCCTCTGTTTTAGATTACAGTGATATAATCTAGACTTTCTAAACATGAATGCAGTTATTTAAAAAAACGAGGGCTTTGTTTGCATATTTAGCTGTGCTCCTCCTGTATATTAGACCCTCCCTGTCTAGTAAACACACATCTTTGAACAGTTTATAACATTGGCTGTCTATTATACATTTGTAGTCTCCAACCAAGTCAAGATAACCCCGATGACGTCACTATGACATCGTAAGGGGCCATTACAAGTTTTTAACGACATTGTTCAAAGGTTGTCAATCATTTTTAACAATGTGGCATTTACCTTTACTGCTCAAGAAATGGTGCGTTCTATAGTTTATCCTTGAAAACAGTTGTTTTTACTTGTTTTTNTTTTTTTTTTTTGTGTCTGACATTAAACAGATATCATCCGTTGGATTTTTACCTGACAAAGTCTATAAATCATGGTGAGACAGAGCTTGAGAGCCTGTGGTGCTTTTATGATTGTAAACAAGGAATAATTCGTGAATGTTAGTGGCTCCGTCTCCACAGACATATTTCTGTTTGCTGAGTTGGTACATGCAGTATATAGCTCCTGTCTACCGGCTGACAATTTGGTTTGAATAAAAGAACATCACTTCAAGGTTGATAACCATGCAGCAGTCTGAGTACACGCTGCACAGACATTCACCTTTCAGCGGTTTGTCACGTTTTTTCAGCTTAGCTGTTGGCATTTGGAGAGAGCCATTGTCGCTGAGTGAGATAGAATGAGATGTACAACTGGAGCCTTCCAGATACTTTTCCTGTGTTATCATAAAGTAGATATCCACCCAGAGAAGGAGGGGGTGATGAAGGCTTTAGAAGCTGAGGAACCGTGATTAAGCATTCGCCGCTGCCCTTAGCTCTGTCACTTGGAGTGAAAATGGTTCCATCTTCACCTTCCATCACTACCAGACAGCTGAATTTGTAGAAAACAACTGAGTTCGGTGTTTGTGTTTCTGTCTTCAGCTCCCTTTCTTTCTTAAGGAAGGATAATAGTTCCACCACGCATCTATGACGCTTCCCTTCCTCTCCCTGCCCGCTGTACTGTAGCTCCCTTTCACCTTGCCCTTGTCTTTTCCCAGCCCCACTTCTCACTGTAAACGGGTGATAAGCACCTTTGCCGGGACATTTATCTCCGCAGCCAGAGAAAATGACACTTCAAGGTCTGCCCTGACTAACAGGCCACTGCTCACATACAAACGCAGGACAAAAGGGGGGATAGGTGTAAAATGGAGGACGGGAAAAGGCGAGGAAAATGGAGAAAAGAGAACGAGGTTGAAAATACAAAAGGGGCATGGGTTATAGAAGGGGACGGCAAATTATGTATGAAGACAGAAGAGAGCGAAGAATTAGCTGGAGAAGAATGGTTGAGCAATCAGCCTTGTAAAGCAGGACAATGGACTTCAAAACATGTGATATATAGATTTTTGACCCATTATTTGACAGCCGTATATTTCACCTTTTAAAGCACTCTTGCTTAGTTCTTGGCTTTATTTACAAAATTATTGCTATGATAAGCTATAAATCTGGATCTTTTTAAGTAGATGAAATTAAAAATACATGTAATGGATTAAGCTCACTTCCTTGATCTTCTTTGCTTTAAAATGTACAGTCTGAGGTTTTGATAAACATACAGACCGACAGTAAGTGCTCACTGGCTCTGGATGTGGTAACTGATTCGCATCGTTTAGCACATGATGCCTCTGTGGGGCACTGCAGGTGGTAGATTTGAAGCATCAGCAGCAGCTGCACCTGCAGTTCACCATTACAACTAATGTTACTATTTCATACCCATTTAAGACATAAATGATGATAATATGTCTAGGACTGTGAGACAATGATACTTCATGTTTTATCCATTCACTGTGCGTGTATGCCGCAAGATAAATCACCTGTCTTGTTTTCTCAACACAGGAAATGCTTCCTCTGTTGGGGTGTAACTAACAAGCGCACCGTGTGATTGACAGGCTCGTACCTCCAGAAAAAAATACATATGAATATGTGGCCATATATCAAGCTGAATGATGAATGTAGCATATATATATATATATATAATATATTTTTAAGTCCTTATATCGTGAAAGGTGTCAGCAGTCACCGTGACGCCAGAGACGGTTTGACTAAGTTTAGAATAGATGTGTCGAGGTGCGCTGACACACTGCTTGAAATTTTTTGTGCATGCTGAGCCTCTGAAAACAATAGAAACATGTCAAAACATACACATCTGATCCTTCCTGTGGATTCTGTTGTACGTCGGCAAAGAATTTTTTCAAAAGATTTCTACAATAGACAGCCATTACACATAGTGCTTTTCAGTATGAAATAAAAATGCAAGGCAATGAAATATTGCAGTCTGGGCATTTAAGTGAATGTGTTGTCCTGTTCAAGCTTTTTGCTCTTCCATGACGACAGTTTCCTTTTTTCTTTTTTTTTTTTATGATACATAGCTGCACAAACACATACCTAAGCCTAACTGTTGAGATTTTGTGTGCCCGCATGTGTGTGTGTTCAACTTGTTTTGCAGTTTTGCAGCCTAGAGAAGCATGCTAAATTAATCCGATTTCATTTGAAGCCGAAACGTGCTTGTGTTGTGCTGGGTGCAGAAAATGCCCGCGCCTGCAAATTTTTTTCATATATTTCCCAGTCCCAACAACAACGAAAAAACAGGCCCCTCTATTCACTCCTCATCTCAGCTTTGTACCATTTGTCTTTTTACACTTATCTCCTTCCCGCTGTTGAATAATCGTTGAATTGAGCAGAATAATGAGTTTGGTATCTTCCGCATTATCAAGCGTGTCACATGTTTTTCGAGCCGAGTTCTGTGGTTCGGCTATGGGCACAATGACTTGGGGAAAGGGGTTTTTTTTCCGCCCTGAAATGGATTCATCCTAATTTCACTATCCTCTTATTCTTTCCTTCTCCATTTGCTGAGATGATGGTTTTGCAGAGAGAAGGTCCTAAGTGATTGGAGGTCATGTAGATTGAATTTTAATTCTTGCGGATGCCAGCTGTGGTAATTTCCCTGAACACATGCAGAAGAAATACAGAGTGAAATGTCCTCTCCTCTCCTGCCGAGGAGATTTGAGTTGCCTGCCATTATAGATGGTGTTTCCTGCCTCCGGCGCCAGGAGACAGACTCATGGCGAGCTGACAGTCGTCCTCCTGTGCTGGAACAGTATGCCAGAAGTGCCTGACGCAACTCGGCTCCACAGATTCATACAGTGCGCGAAAATGAAAGGACCAAGAAAAGGCTGATGTAGTAGTTGATAGATGGAGAGGGAGAGAGAGAAGTACAAACTGTTGACTGAATTGTTGAAAATGCCAGAGAGGCAGCGGTAGAGAGATGGAGATTTGTTTGACAATGTTTACCCGGGAGAAGAACAGATCCTCCTGCACTTTAAAACGATCTGTTCGTTTCCGTTTTTTCGCTGCTTAGAACATTATGCCGTTGCTCCCTAATCCCCATTTGTAATTAAATGTGTGCTTAGGAGCTGTGCTGGGTTATGTAAACCCTGACTCTCATTGTGGCTCACTATGCAGAATCGGGAGGATGGGAAAGTGCTGCATCCATCTTCCCCTGCTTTCTGTGCCTTGTGTCTCATTTCATTCTCTTTCTCTGCAACACACACTCGCACGCAAACTCTCCCTCTTCCTTCTGTGTGGTTTTCCCACTCACTCGCTCTCTCTCTCTCACACACACGCACACACATACACACAAACACACAGCGAGAGAGAGAGAGAGACAGAGAGAGAGAACACTTAGAGGAAATCAAGCCTTCAGTGTTCGGCCATCTGAGAAATTGACAAGTCTCCAAACCTCTCACGGCAGCAAGGAGGAGGGTTCCCACCGAGACTAACTGATTTTTAGGATAAAAAAAGGAAAAAAAACTACAGACTACTCCTTTGCTGGAGATAGTACCTTACCCTCACCGGGGTTTACAGTAGTATCTGTGATTGCATGTTTTATAAGATAGGATGAATTTGCATTTTCATGCATCAAGAGACACTCTGATAACATGACTTGTTTGTTTTGCAACATGACATTCAGGACTAACTCTACCATGTTCAATATAATGTCAGTTATGTTGATTGTCAGTTACTTTATTTGCTTTCCCCATCGGTTCACCTTAACCTACTACTTATCAATTCCTCTCATTTTGGTCTCATGTTCTGCCTGCTGCTTTTATTCTTTACAAATTTTTGTTTTCTCATTTCAGTGTTTCTTTTTTTTTGTCACCTTTAGGCATCTCCTTCTCTTCTATTCTTCCATCCCTCGCTCCTGTTTCCACCCTTCTCATCTCCACCCTTTTCATCACCCAACAAGTCAAATGAGAAGCTGGTGTCAACAGCAGCTGTCTTTGACTTTGCTGCCCCCTGATGGTGCTGTGGTTCACTGGTTGGGTGTACATGCAGGTGTGCATACGCCATATTAGTTTCTCCATCTGTTTGAGTGTTTTCTTCGTAGCGATGAGAGTCAAGGATAGTGCTGGGTTCGTTGAAAGTCTATGAGGTAAGCTTACAGCTAAACATACACTGGTGCTTTTTCTAACCACAAACACACATTGTTTCGGACTGAGCAACAGGCAACTTCAGGAGAGGCTTTTCCCCCCACTAGAATCTGGTAAAGGTACCTACTGTACATTTAATTTGCATACTTAAAGTGGTGTAAAGACTAAACAGGAGGTAGAGCTCGGTATGCCAGATGTGGAGGAGTTTTACAGCAGTACAAGGCTGTTTTGTTTGTTGAACATATTGCTAGAGTTGCGGGAAATGAGGCAGATCAAAGTTGTCCTGGTACAAGGACTCTGAAAATCTGGCAAAGGAAACCCTCAGGAAAACAGTCAGCTCTTCCCCCACACTGTCTCCCAAGCTACACATATTTCAAATCTTACAAGTTGCGAGGATACTGTTCGCTTTACAGGTACAGCCAGTAGTTAGTGCACTGGCCTCGCACACACTTACTCACTCCCCCACAATCTGCTTGTCTGATTATGTCCTTAATCTTGAGCATTTGTTGTCCTGGCATTTTTCCTCATTCCCAAAGACATGGAATCACATTAACATGCGGGGCCCTGATGGCCGTGGGGTGTCTCTCGGGATTTTAACAGGCAGCTCATCTTCTGGTTTTCCTGTTCAGGACACAATACCATCAAAGATTAAGGGTTTTAAAACAAGGGTCAGGCTCTTCACTTTGTGACTCTGAGACACTGGGGTTGGCCAGTTTTAATCAGTTTTGATCAAACCCACCAAAAGGGTCGCTGACATTTGTTTCATGTCATCTTTCCTTCCCCTTATTTCCTGTCATCTCTCTACTATTGATGTCTAACAAAGGCATAAAATACCCATAAAAATAAATAAAAATTTCAGCAAGGGCAAAACTATAAATCAAGCTTACTTTATCAACAAATGCTCCTTCTCATACATACACACTTGGCAAAGAATCGCAGCGGCCCATGCTGTGGAAGATGCAGATAACATTTGCTTATTTTCACTTTGCTACAGTCAGATTAGAAACTGTAAAGAATGACTACCCAGCCCTTTTTGAATTTCTTTCTGAATAGCTCTTCTATAGCAGCTTTTTTCAACAGGATATGTCTGCAGCTTAACAGGGCACTTTCATTTTTCACATTTGCTCTAAAGTCACAGCCTAGGTGCCCCCCCAAATTGCCCTTTTTGGCCTAAATGTACCTCTGGTCAGTCCAAGTGCCCCCAAAGTGCCCTTTTGATTGGCTCAAGTGGCAAGGGCAAAGGTACGCTTAAACTAGACGTAACTCCCACTCTAATGCTTACCCTGTGTACGTTTGAGGTGACACCCTTTTATTTTTCCACCTCTGCCTCTTAGAGAGTCTGTGCACACCGCTGATGAAGGTTAATGTGGTATTCAGGCTTTCCAAATTGTTTTATATGGGTGTATGTTTGTGTTTGCACACAGAGTGACCCATGTGTACCCATGTGTGTAGCTATACCCACTAAGCAGGAGTTTTACTCCCATAAATCATCACAAGCTGTCATTTATCACAACTTCAGCATCCTTCAGGTGAAGTGCAGCCGCTTGGCTTTGAATAATCCATCTTAGAGACTGTTGAGGAATGCCATTCTGTGACTTTTACCAGCGGTGGGGTTAAGCCAACAACACCGTGGGAATGACTCATTCACTTTGTTGTTCCTGGCCTAGAATACAGCAAGAATAAGCAGTACCATATGATGTCCATTACAAAATCATACTTGAAATTTAATGTGCATAGGCTTGTCTCAGATACTGATTATATCTGTCACATGTTGATAAAGCTCTACGGATTTACTTCATCCCTGTGTAAAGCCTATTCAATATGTCTGATGCACAAAACCGCTTACTGTTTCATATTGACGCCACATCACCCCTTGTGATTCTTGATATCCTGATAAATTCATCTCGACCCGCTTAGGTTGAGCACGGCAGAGTATTTGATAATCCCTGTGAGTGTACTGACCTCCTGAGTTTTACTGTCTGAAGGGGATGTCGTTCTTCAAAGTGCTTAGTACGTACTATTTTCTAAATCTGGACTGAGACAGAGCATTGTGTTTTACGTTTCACGGTTTCTCTACAAGTCACGGTGTGTCCATTACAGGGAAAAAAAGTGAGAAAAGGAGAAAGACAGCAAGAAAAGGAGTGAACTCAGACTTCACTTGATTGTGACCATATTATCAAACCACATGTATATGGATACTACAAAGAAGTTGTAGGGCCACACATTATTTTATTTGTTTTAGCTCAACCGTTCAATATTTTAACAATGGATCAAATAACTGTGTGTACAGTAATATAAAGAGGTCAACTCTGCAGTCCCCCAGCTCTACAGGGCTTTTGAGCCGCCACAGAATAATGAGTAAATGTAAAGAACAGATCATAGCAATGACCAAAAGGTGTAGGCTTAAGCCGTGCTGTAGCTCATAAATCCTACTCTTCTCACAATGAAAAATTACCTAACCAAACTTTGTGAACAAGCTACATAGTCATTTAGCTCGTTTTGGCTCTATGGCTGGTACATTCCTCTATTATCAACCCTGCTTCTAATAGCAGGCAGCCATTTTCAGCAAGAAAGTTCTGATAAACCGTGCGATAAACTAGTGCTGCTTATGCCCCCGCACCAAACAGCCGACAAAGTTAGCAGCTAGCAAGTGACGTTAGCCTTGACAACTTTACAAGGGCTGCATTTTTAGCTCGTTGTGCCATGGGACATGTGCATTTTGACATTGGAAACATCCTATACACTTTATTAACGTCAGCCCTAGCTTAAGTAATCACTGACTCAGCAGTCCAATCAACAGCCCTGTAAAACCCTCAGTAATATTTTAAGGTCATTTTGTGCTTTTGAGGCATACAAATATTGGCTATCCTGCTGTCAGGCACACTTAAAGAGTAAGTTTAAACAGGAAAGAGGGGAATTGAAGTCCCTCTGCTTCAGATACATTTTACCACCAACTGCAGCAACAGACTGAGAGCTGCACAATCACAACTTCATCATACTGAAACCACTGTAATGAATGAATGAAACTGTGGAGGTGTGACTGCTAATATTTCCTGTCTAATGTATACACTGTTAAATTAGATTTTGTCCCCTTGTATTTAAAATGCATCGCTCTGTGTCGCATTTAAGTGGTTTTCTTTCACAAGGGGTTTTTGGATTATTCATCTGGAGTATGCCTTTAAAAGTACAGTGTAGTCTTTTGGGATATTTTTGGTCGGTCTGATGTTCCTGTGTTGTAGCAGCGCTTAATTTGTGTGTGTGTGTGCATGGGTGCGCTTGCCTGTGTGTCTCCAGAGTGGATCACATGGTGAGGATTACTGTGGATAACGTCCACAGCCAAGAGCCTCTTCTGTCGAGTGCAGGCATTTCCTATTGCCTCAGTGTGTATACACATAGTACACAAACACTGTACACACACACACACACACACACATAAACACACTGTATATATACACACACAAAAAGGAGACTGAGACACACTTAGTGCCTGTAAGATTCTTTATCAATGTCCTTATCCTTGCTGTCAGGATGAGGATATGATTTTTGAACTTTAAAGATTGTTGACAGCAGACTCTAAAATGTGTGTGCGGTGTGTGTGTGTGTGTGTGTGTGTGTGTGGGACAAGGGTTGACAGGCATTCAAATGAAACACCACAATGACAGTCAAGGCCCTTGTTGGTTTGTTTATCAAAACAAAGACTTGTCACTCTGTAGGGGGGGGGGAAAGATTAGATAATCCTACACAGTTACAGCCAAGGCAAGTAAATAATGAGAACACGGAGAGAGGAAAACAACAGAGAAAGAGAGACAGAGAGAGAGGGAGAAAACAGATTTCAGAGTTTGAACAGGACTAAAGTGTGTGTTTGTGTGTGTGTGCTGAAGAGATTTGACAAGCGTACCCCCCCCCCATACCCTGAATATTTGTGAAGCCCCTCACTTAATAGCTTTCCTCCTCCTCCATCTTCTGCTTCAATTGGACTGCTAATTATGTAAAGTGCAGGGCTCGCTGGAAAACACACACATGCACACACACGCACAAACAAACACACACACACACAGACTGACAAGTAGCAGCTTAATTATCATCTGAAATGACATCCTCATTGCTGCTGATATCTCTCTTAAGAAATACCAAGTTACAGAGCAGCACATAGTGTAGGTGCATAGATATCTTGTTGTGCATGCCTACAAGTGTAAACATGAACACACACACACACACACACACACACTGTGGTTGCATGGAGTGCAGTCACCTGCAGTATCTTGCTGAGGCCCGTTATTAGCTTTACATCGGGTATGAATGGCTATAATCACAGCAGCAGTCTCCACTTATGCAGAGCCTGGTGTTTAATTCTCCACAAATGTAAAGTGATGTTTGGTTCAGCTGTCTGCTTTCACTTCTTTACAGCTCTGACATTGCTTGCTGTGATTAAGCTTTACATGATGCCATAACGTGCTCTGAGTTGCTGTGATACCCGAGTTAGACAAATAAACAGCTGGAAACTTGAAAGACTTAACGCTAGCTTGAAGAGAAATTTCTGTGTCATACAACCTGGGGCTGGTAATTGCTGAGATGTGGGAATGCTAAAAAAGAAGTCTGATTGGGCAAGAAGCACATGCGGTGTACCTAAACTGTCTGATCATGTTTTTCGCCTCGCTGGACTTCGTTGTAGCGATGCTGCTGTGTTCCCAGACCTCAGCGATTACTTAAGTAAGCTTAAGTAAGCTACTAAAATGAGATCCAAATTGTAATAAAACAGAATTGTCCTTTCAACCTGCATTATTTGATTTTTTGTTTACTTGGGGGCAGCACAACAAGCTGTAAACACAACACTGACATATCGTCACCATAAGAAATCGATATAGAAGAGAGAGAGAGACTGTCTCCATGTGATGAAGTCCAATATTCACAGTATGTCTCTTTAGCTGCTAAATACTCCACTGTGTTCACCAGCTAGTTTATTAGAGCTTTTTTCACTCAAAACACCTGCCTGTTGCTGCTGGAAATGGGATTGACGAGCGTAGCGAGACTCAACCAAAAAAAGTAAAGTTGCGAAAACCAAAACAATAAACTAAAAATTTCTAAAGCGCTCTTTAGAGCCGAGGGGAACGGCAGTGTCGTAATTCCAAGCGACATTTTGAGCAGTTTTAATGTAAAAATATTGACTGGAGCAGCTTTAAAGCTTTCCACACTTGCCCCAACATCAACTTCTCGTTGAGTACGTTCAGTATGGCCAAGACACGTTGTTTATTACAAACCATGGAAGTGTGTCACTTTGAATTTCTCTTGTGAGAAGGTGTGCTCAGTACTGCAGAGCTGTAGGCAGGCCACCAGTGTAAACCCAGAAAGAAGGACACTACTAAGGGGAATAAAGAGTCAATGACCAACAAAGTTAAAGCTACAGCTGTGGGTGTGGTTCTGTACCTCTTCACACTGACACAGATCTTCGAGTAAAATGTGCAATAGCTCATTTATATTTATGTAGAATTAATCATAAGAAATGATATTTGGTGGCCAGACGAGCAGGATATTGTGTCAAAATCTTTCAATCCACACCTTATTTCTGCTTTTCTTCTTTATGCCTTAACGTGTTTTGGAGAAATATATTTGGCCATTAAGGAATAGTGTGAGGCAGAGGACTTGATTCTGTCCTGTCAATCACTCCCGGACAGTTATCTCCGGTGTTTGAATTTGAAGAGATTTCCCTTTTCTTTCTCCTTGAAGCTTCCCTCAGTGGTTCTAACTGAACCGGTTGGACATCCTCAAAATAAATGCTTCTCTGTTTTGGTTTTCTGCCACTCAAAGCCATGCAGTGGGAATAATATGCACATGCAGTGGGGATAATACACACTGAACTGCAGTCAACCAAAGACTTCCCTCTGCTCTCTCAGACAATAAAAATCCATTTGACTACAACACAGCCAATCCCAGCTGAGATTGATCGATGACATTCAGACATGATGGGGACTACTTTGCCCCAAAAAGGATTCTTTACAACATAACAGACCTCTAAAATTGGCTGCTGTTTATGTTGTTGCTTGTTTAAAAAGCCACAGCACAGTGTTGACTATGGAGCAGTCAAGTATATTGGCAAACTGGTCAGGAAGGTTTTTATGAAGCCTCTTAAGACTGGTTGAGGGTGTTTTTCAACCGTCAATAGCTACAACTGTTTAAAGGGGGAAATCGATCCTACAACAGACTTGCATAATGTGTTGGCATGGTCTTGGACAGTTCGGCCTACATTTGTGTATGTGACTGAAGGTGCACTCAATAATTTTCCTATGTTGGAACTTTTTGGATGAACAAAAGACAAAATTCATCACTATCATTATCGCCACAGCAAAGAAACAAGAAAGCTAATTAAGCTTAAAGGATTTTTATTAGCTGTGCTAGCAGCGTGGCTCTAAGGATAGCAGTGTTGTTTGATGGGTTGTTCCACCACTTTGGATGGATATCCGTGGAATTTTGTACTGATATTAATGTTCCACAGAGGATGAATTCAACTGACTTTTGTGATCCATTGACTTTTCCTGTAACTCCACCATGAGGTTGACATTTGTGATTTTGAGTACATGTTTTGACAACTATTGGATGGATTGCATTCCTCCGCCCATGGTTCAGCCCCCAAGCTGTGACTGGACAGTTGTTTTTCATTTTGACATGTACAATGCGCCTCCAACAAGAAAACCCTCTCGTGCTCCTCCTCAGGAACACTAATGACAGTGCTTTTCATTTAGTATTGGTAGGTAGTATTGGCATTTCATTTAGTATTGGCATTTATTTAATTTAAGTCTGTTTTAGTTGTGTACTGTACAGTAATGTACTTGAGAGCCAGTAAGCATTTTTTGTTATTTAAGAAGTGATATGTGCATTTTTAAAACTGTTTCAATCCCAATGTCAAATTCTCATAGCTACAAACATCTGAACCAATTTTCAGAAATTGCTGTACCCAGGGCGCTGTGCCGAGTCTGCTTAAACTCCAGAGTGGACATCACAGTTTGTTTTATAGGGTACTTTTCACGTCCTTCCTTGTCTCTTTCTGTTTTCTGAGCTGCAGATTGACTCTCACCGTGTTTTTTTCCTCTTCTAGTGTTAGCCTGGGACCTGACCTGGCTCAGAAATCAATACATGCCTCTGTCAGTTAAGGGATGTGTCTGTGGACGGGCTTGTGTGCATGCATGTGTGGATGTGCGACTGTGGGTTGTTGTTTTTTTTATGTGTGTGTGTGTGAGAGCGAAGGAGACACAAAGAGGGAGGGAGCCTGTGCAATTTAAAATTGAGTAGAGCAATGGTGAGCCAAGGTTTCATTACCCTCCAGGCTACCGTACCCACACAGTCGACAGCTTGTTCATAGAATGGATTTTACAACAGCCCCAAAAGCAACACAGACGAATGTGAGATTTTTACAGCAGTGCACTGCTTGACGAGATGAATTGTTCAGTGATCTCACACTTCTTATATGAATTTTGCAACATATCACATGAATCTTGACATTTAAACGAAGCAAAATCCAATATTACTCATAATGCATTACTGTTTGCATGGGTACGCTTTCTTCCACACAAATCAACTTGAAAATGACACTTTATTTAGTAGACCTCGTGTAAAAAGGAAAATGAATAAAAAGCAGCACACGGTGCATGACATGCGACATTGCATCGTTTACAGGTAAAGTTCGTCTCTCGTGTGATGCTCCAAAACCTCTCGCCTATGGCCTCAGCATTTCCCTAGACGCAGCCAAATGGTGGTGCATTTCTGAGGCCACAGGGCTATTTTTTCTTTTAAAAAGCTGAGGTGTCAAAACAGGTATGTCATGGTTGGATACCCTTTTTAATCTGTCTCTCTCTCTCCCCAAGAGGCCTCCAGTCTGCTGACAGTCTTCCTCTTTCTTCGTACTCGCTCTGCCTTCTTCCTCCTTTTTCAAACTCATAAGAAGGGGGCAGAATATTCCAGCCCAGCAGCCTTCGAACCACCATAGTTTATTCTTGTTGCCCCTTAGTGTGTGAGCATGTGTAAGGACAACATTTCGTGTTACAGTACTCCACTTCTTTTTTACATTACAAAAAAAAAAGATTTCACTATTAGACTAAAGACACCAACAGACATCTGTAGAGGGGAGTTGCCAGGGAGAGGAGGAAGTAGCATGATAATTAAATTATCTGCACATTGAGCAGCGTGTGTGCGTCTCAGCCTGAGCTCCCAGACATTCGCCTGCCACTTGATGGATGATGAATACAGCTGCAACCGGGCATGTGGGACATGTACACTCCCCTCCAAAAGTATTGGAACAGTGAGGCCAATTCCTGTATTTTTGCTGTAGACTGAAAACATTTGGGTTTGACATCAAAAGATGAATATGAGACAAGAGATCAACATTTCAGCTTTTATTTCCAGGTATTTACATCTGGATCTGATACACAACTTAGAAGATAGCANTGTTGATCTCTTGTCTCATATTCATCTTTTGATGTCAAACCCAAATGTTTTCAGTCTACAGCAAAAATACAGGAATTGGCCTCACTGTTCCAATACTTTTGGAGGGGAGTGTATGTGTGTGCTTCCCATGATAACATATAAGGGACATGCATGCGTGTTCCAGCTTTAAATTGGGTTCACTTTTCTTCACCGAGTATATGAGTGTGTGTATTTGCTTTCATCGCACACGCTCTCTTTTATCTTATCAGAACCTCCGGTAGTATAAACAAAGCCGTCAGAAGGAGGTGAAGCATATGCAATATATTACCACACTGTCCTGTTATGATGGTATCTGTGTGTTTTTTTTAGCATGTACACACACACACAGCTTCTCCTTCCCCACATTACTTTTGTTGGCACCACGTACTTGAAAGCTTACTGTTTGTTAAATAAAATGAGACTCAAAAATGTAACATTTTCGTCTCTTCTTCTCGCCACAGAGTCTTCGATCCTGTCCTACGATGGCAGCATGTACATGAAAGTCGTGATTCCAAACGTCATGCACACGGAGGCCGAGGACGTCTCCCTCCGCTTCATGTCCCAGCGTGCGTTCGGACTACTCATGGCCGCCACGTCCCGCGAGTCGGCGGATACACTGAGGCTCGAGCTGGACAGCGGGAGAGTCAAACTGACGGTCAACCTAGGTATCGTATAAACCGTCAATGTTGGCTCACCTCCCCTCGCGTTCCAGAGGAGGCCTTACTGTTTTTGTGTTTTCTTTATTTTGTACATTTTCTTTATGGTCCAGACTTGATATCAGACCTAACACATACTAAACCAGTTTTTGTAGTTTGTCTTTGTAGTTGCATGTATTGTTTTTGACTTGCCTGGACTGTAAGTTTTTCTGCCTTGATGCTTAGATGTCTTTGTAGATTTTTATATCCATCAATCTAACACTTAACAAAGTTATCCATGCTCTGCAGCACATCTTTTGAACACATCATAGATCATTTTAGTCATGCTCATTATTGTCTACAAATAGATTCTTCCAAAGGCACAGCATTTCGCTTTTTGAATTACTTTAATAGATGGCTCTGTCCTCAGACATTCATTAATTCAGTTAGCAACATTTTAGATTATACTCTGCCATCTATTCAGAACTGCAGGTAAGCGTTTGTACATTTTAGTGTTGCACTAATGGTATGCATTCTTATCATGTGGGTCTGTTCCTGTGGTCTTTTTATTTTTTTTTCTTCATGATAGCAGGTTCATGTTTCTCTCTGTCCATTAGTAACCCTTGGTCTAGCTGGCATCTCCCATGCCTTGTTCAAAGATGGCACTCACCCCTTCAAAGGCCCCGAGCCTGCGGCCCGTCTGGCAAACAGCCCGATGCCACAGCACCCAGCGCGCCTGCAGATGGTGGCACGAGTGCTACATTTAAGTAGAGTGCAGGCCTTTATACCAGTGAGCCTAGAATAGACTACTCTCGACATAAAGTATGTATATGCGTGCATACAAAGTATCTGAATGTAACCCATTTATTATAGATGCAATGTAGTTACCACAGCTGCTAAAAACATGGAACATCTGTAGTCATTTCATGTTTTTAATGTGCAATGTGGTCTTTTTCCAAGCAGTCAAAAGAGAGAAGTTTACCTGTAAAATCTGAATGAACTTCAAATTCTAACAAAAGCTATTTTTAAAAAGCAAAAGCTATTTTCAATCATTTACGTAGGACCCTCTGAGAGGGGGTCTTTAGGCCTCTGTACGGTGTTGGTGCTGCGTGGCTCGAGGCTGTTTGTTCCCACTTTTCTGTTGCGGTTGACGGCACATGACCAGCCTGGTCACATGGATTTCAACCTGCACCTGCCAAACACAGGTTCAATACTCTCCCTTAAATGGAGATTTTAGTAAGAGACATGTAAAGCCTCAGCTTTAATGACAAATTCTATAAAATTGTTTGATTTTACAGTATGTGTACTACTGGTAATATATTTTGGCTCTAGTTGCTGGGTTGCAAAATCGATGTGGCCATTGAATAGCAAGCGACCATTTTGAAATTCAACAATTCAACATGTAACCAAACTCCATTAATTGTTTTTGGAGAAAATACTCATATGATGCTGTTAGCATACCTGTAATGACATTAAAGTTTCAAATTAAACCAAAGAAATTGACACAATTTAATCAGTGCAGTAATATTGACCAGTACAATATTACTGGCTACAATGTTAAAAGTAATTAAAAGAATTGGATTGGGATTCAATTGGATTTTCAGCATCAGTACAGTAATATTGACCATCAGTAGCCAATTAGGCTAAAATGGCCGCCGGGGTCATGTGACCGTCCCCGGAAGGTGGCTTTTCTTGCTCTTGGTTGTCTGCAGCTGTAACCTTGAAGGATGCGATTTCATCTGTCACTTATTCTCCCCTCCCCATCTAGACTGTGTCAGGATAAACTGTAACACCAGTAAGTCAACATTCTTCTTCTGCAGCCTTCTTCCTTCAGTCAATGTTTGATTATAGCCTGTGTGCTAGATGTAAGGGCAGAAATGTGTGAATGCAGGGGACTGATAAGAGGATTTTTCAGATAAGAGGAAAAAAGTAATAGCCAGAGATCAAAGTTATGCAAATCTGACTTAATGTACTCTATATATTTTAAATGGCCCATTTTTTCAAATTGATTCAGGCAACTAGTTCTTAATCTTTCTCTGTATGCCTATAACTACTCACTGAATATTCCAGACTTTCAGACTCTATGGGCTATATTGTTTTCCCAATTACATTGTAATATATTGGTGTATGTCTCACTTGCTTTGTTTTCTTGCCTTCCTTATTGTAACACATACTGCAGCATATAGGCCTATAATGTGATATATAGAGTGTGATAGCAGACATGCTCTTACTCATGAAATGGACTCTTATTTTTCATTATTCTCAAAAGTGCTCACAGCCTTGGGGAGAGAGTGAGATTAGGAGAGAGAGAGGAACAGAGAACAAAGACTTTCAAGGGGGATCAGGTGTGTGAGGGAGTGTGTGTGCCTATGTACTGAAGAAACAGATTGTAGACCTCTGTTCATATTGATTAGCTTTATTATTGTCATTAAGTAATAATCCAGTACACACGCATACATACACACATGCTGCAAATTCAAATTCTAAAGGAGGTGATTTTTATTAATTTAGGATTTAATTGATTTGGTGTCACTGTATATGAATATCTTGCAAATCAGTCATTTAAAATCCCGTAAATGTTCGTAATGTTCATTTCATTAAATGCTACAGTTAATTAAAGAGGCAATAGACAAGTTTTTTCCTAACTTATCATTATGAAGTAAATGGTGATTGCACAATGTAATGGTTATAGAATAATGACACCATCGGCGTTTAGACTGGTTCCCTATAAGCCTCTGCTTTCTCTATGCAATTCTGTCTGCCACCAGGTACGATGTCCCGGGAAAATGAAGGCTTGATTTTCGGCACACGCTACGCCGTACACCACGTTTTAGTTGCATTGAATATACTGTCAAATAAACTATTGTACTGTGTAGTTCATTAAGTCCACAACATCATAACATGAGCAGTACACAGAGTGCCGTCAACCAACCTTGCTCACTCAGTACAGTTTGTCACAGCGTAGCTGCTTATTCTGGCTCTCTGATTGGTTACGCGTTATGTCAGTCTGCCTGCCTAAAACCTTGACATATACTACCTGAATAAAGTTGTCTTTTGATTTCTAGAGGGCTTTCTTCCCGTTAGCTACCAGCCCTACAGCCATAGAATAAGTTACTGGATTGTTACCAGAATAACGTCACCAGTCAGGTTGGCACCGAAGACGGTGATGACGTATTTTCTGTCCATTGGTGAGCCCCGTTTTTTTGTCCACATTTGTTTCCATTTTGACAAATTAGCACCATTAAAAGTATGCTGAATTAGCTATTAGCAGTTCCTATTTGCAGTGTACCCATTAGTGTGCAGATAACTGTCACTGGATTACTTTGATACTGAAGAAACGTGATGATTCTCAGGCGAGTTCTGGGCTTCTTAGGAACGTCTTTTTTCTGATTTCTAAGCGGATTTATGGACATTTATTTGCAATGGATATTCAATATATTGATGTCCTCAGAAAGTGTAAGTCATGCTGAATCTAAAAATATGTGTATCGTGTCTTCGTGTTCAGATCTGACTGAGTTATGACTCCATTGATTTTCATGTGAACAAGTAGATAGATCTGATGGACAGAAAATTTGTTTTCACCGTCTTTCATTTTGTAAAAACATAAAAAAACATACCAACCCAGTTCGCTTTTCTCAACACATACTAAAGAATTTCTATCTGCTTTCATGTCTCTATTATTGACTAAATTAATAAATAAACTTAGGCTTTTTCTCCTGCTCTCCCCTCCACCCTGACGGCAACCCCTGCTGTAGTTACTTGTTTGCGCGAAGCAATACTCAAACTATGTTATTACTCAAACAAATGCAGTGTGTCCTGTGTTGTTGGTAGCTGCTAGGCTCTGAGGAAAACTGAGAGCGATCCGGCTGTCTTTGTCTTATATCTTGTATGTCTTATTTTCTTTTTTTCTATTGCTATGGACCCTCTTGTGAGTGTGAAATTAAGTTTGAATTGAATTGAATTGTCTTTGCGACAGTGGCGCCAACAATGGTACCGCTAGGAAACGCTAGGGGCGGAAAAGTTGAAAAATTGTCTATTGCCACTTTAAGTTATGCTGAGTTTTCTCTTTAGTTAATCAGTCAGATGTAATATAATATACACACGTATTCACAAAAAGTGACTCAGTATATTTTGAATTCTTGATGGAAAGTGACACGGAGTAGACTTTCTTAAATTTCAAACCTGGTTAGATTTATCAGTTACATCCAAAAGATCCAAAGGCTTGGAAACTGTTGAATTCTTGCACAGGTGAGAATTCATATTGCCTCCTCCATATACATGCACTACACTAGCATTTGTTTACAGGGCAGGATCAGCAATGGACAACAGAAGTTTAGTCATTAAATTAAAATACTAAATCTGGTCTACAAATCACTTTCACTGACTAAAACACCACTTCTTTGGATTTAAAATCTGTGTTCGACGTTGTTCAGCAGATTCAGGATTCTGAGCCTTTAGATAAACTCAGTGGGGCTGTGTTTCCCTCTAGTGGTTGGTTATAAGAATATCTTTCACAATCTCTACAGGACTATTGTAATAGCCACAATGAAACTACAGAACAATTTGTGATCATCTACCTTCTGTAATTACACTGAAATCCTGTTGAAACTGGGTATTTACATCTAGATATAACTTGGAAAGATCATTCAAAACTACAAACCAGTGGAATATAAGCGAGGGACAGAGAGACAGACAGTTATAGTCACAGCTTCGGAGTCCTTGTATGAGTAACAGCAAATCTTTTCTTTTATTTTGCTGTCAATTGTGGTTTGTTGTATTGTTTTCCTCTGTTGTCAAATCAAAACCAATTTTTTGTTTGGAAAGCAAGACAACTATCTCCAAATGACAAAGATCTTTTTTTAATCTGAGAAAATGTTTTGGACTACACATATTGTTTTTAAAAAAAAAATCAGCTTTTACTCCAAATTGAAAAGTCTTTTCCTGGTTATTTTTTCCAGTCTGTTGCATTTGTTGTGAAAACAAAGATTTGGTTTGTGCTTGTGCTTCCCCCGTCCCTTGACTAACTAACCCTCCTCTTCAGGCAAGGGCCCTGAGGTTCTTTATGCCGGACAAAAGCTCAACGACAATGAGTGGCACTCAGTACGAGTGGTCCGCCGCGGTAAAAACTTCAAACTCACTGTGGATGACGACATGGCTGAAGGTATTACTCTTGTGAACCGTTTACTTGCTATTTTACAATACCCATGATATGCATGGTCATATACAGTATGTAACGACAGTTCTAATCTCTCTATTTAGTATTATATATCTGCGTCACTGATGCCATTGTGGGATTCATAAGGGAGATACAAATACTGATATATTTTTAAGATTGTAAGATAACTTGTGTGGAACACGTGGTGTTAGAATTTCTTCATGTTATGCTTCTTAAATGAAAAGGGTGGGTAGTATTGATTATGTCTAGTATGAATAATTACAATATTGGACATTGACAACACTAGCTGCCCTGTGTCTGATAATTAATAATATAGTAATACTGACCTAATGTAACAATTTATTGGTCTGTGATTTCACCACTTCTTTATATGTCAATTTTGACAATTGCCATTGGAAGGATTATTACATCAGCATGACTCAAAGTGAAACTGGGCTGTTGCTGGGTTACTGTTTGGTTGCGGTATCCTTCCTCCTCTTCCACCCCTTCATCCCTCGGCTTCTTCTCCTTTCTCTTCCCTCCTCCATCTCAGGTCAGATGGCGGGCGACCACACCCGTCTAGAGTTCAACAACGTGGAGACGGGCATCTTGACCGAGAGGCGTTTTGTCTCATCTGCTCCCTCCTCCTTTATTGGGCATCTTCAGGTATAAAGTGCCATATATTATGAAGATGCATCATTTCAACAAATGTCAATCACTGATAAAGTCATGTCTTTAAGAGAAGGGTTTTGTCGTCATTATTTACCATCATAGCCAAAGAACAAGTCAGCATATTCAACCACAGGTGTCTCAGTATTTGTGAGAATGTATCTTATTTTCTAAATGAAAGGTGCAGTATATGCACAGATTATTAACAAGATGATCCTTTGTGCGTTAAAATATGGCTTGATTGGGTGTGACTACTCAAAACACAATGTTTCAGGTTGGTCATTTGGCACCTTTGCGTTCTACAGTATGTTACTATGGCAATCTGGGTTCAATTAAGTTAAAGTGTGCTTCATAATTAATTTACAACACCATCTCTCAACAACTCTCCCCCCAGAGCCTTAAGTTCAACGGTATGCAGTACATCGACATGTGCAAGAACGGAGACATCGACTTCTGCGAGCTAAACGCCCGTTTTGGCATGCGCTTCATCATTGCCGACCCCGTGACCTTCAAGACCAAGGGCAGCTACCTGGGCTTGGCCACTCTGCAGGCCTATACCACAATGCACCTCTTCTTTCAGTTCAAAACCACCTCGCCTGACGGTTTTATCATCTTCAACAGCGGAGATGGCAACGACTTTATCGCTGTGGAGCTGGTCAAAGGGTAAGCGGGAAAGTGATGATGCCAACATGTTGATGTTTTATTCCATGGCTGCAGTCCAGAGACGATTATTACATTTAAAATAACAGCGCTGATGTGGGTATAGTTGGTTTCTTAAGGCATTATGAATGTAACAGTGCTGACCAAACTATTGATCCCAAATCTCTGTTGCACCTTTTGTAAGCTTGTAAAAGCATAAACACTGTGTTGCAGCAAAGATTGTTTTCTCTATCAGTTTAACTCCCATTAGTGTCAGAGCAACATGAGGTGATTGTAGGAGTTTTTCCATTAAGATTAATCTAATAGTCTGGGAAGATAAAAAGAGACATATTGCAACCACACACACACACACACACACACACACACACACACACACACACAC
>NTHP01000258.1:267895-292347 GCA_003416845.1 Oplegnathus fasciatus | reverse complement strand
CACACACACACACACACACACACACACAAACATACGCTAACAAGCTAATCTGCTGTGCTTCTTCTCTGCCAGCTTTATCCACTACGTGTTTGACCTGGGGAATGGGCCAAGTCTGTTGAAGGGGAACAGTGACAACCCACTGAACGATAACCAGTGGCATAACGTGGTCATCACCCGAGACGCTTCCAACACACACACGCTCAAGGTGGACACAAAGTCAGTCACCCAGAATGTCAACGGAGCCAAGAACCTCGACCTCAAAGGTATCACATCTTGCCCAGCCGTATACCCGCACATGACTTGGGCTTGAGTCAGACCCAAGTCGTGAATCTGATACCTCTGACTTGACAAAGTCAAAAAAGACTTGCAGCTCGACTTTGACTTCAAAACTAAAGGCTCACGATTCTTTGGGCTTGGGCTTTTTGACTTGGACTCTATATCCTCCCCAAACCCAAAAAATGATCAAAATGATATTACAAAAAAGTGCTACAGCAAATCAACTCTTAATTTTCCTGACAGAGGATTTACTATAAATCAGAGATACTTAAACATTTTAATTAAACGTCCACATAGAATTTTACATAACATCCTTTGAGTAGTCCTGCTTTAAATCAATCCAACAGTAGCCAATCATGTACAAGCAGGAGGAAAAGGTGCATTTAGCAGCTCAGACCAGCAGACAGACAACAGGTAATACATCAGATTATCACATTCAGATGTAAACACTCTGCTGTGGTCAACAGCTGCTGCCATCAGCTTCATATTTACCGTACAGACATGAGAGTGGTAGTTCTATTAAAAAGCATTTATTATTTCTGTAAATTTAAAAATTTTAATTTAAAATGGTGTTTAATTTGGTGGAGGGAATGTTACTTGTTTAGGACTAGAAACACTAAGTTTAGGACTTGAACTTGACCTGGGACTCGGTTGTTGGGACTTCATAGGTAAGACTTGAGAATTATATACTTGTACAAGACTTTGTGCCACCACTGAATACCAGTGGCTTTCTGAAACACATGATCATGCTATGATCCTATAGGGGTTGTTGATTTTAGCAGCATGTTAACAGACTCATTCTACAAGTAAAGTATCTAGCAGAAAAACACAATCTCAATCAGTAAATGTGTAAATAATATTAAAGTAATATTAATAATATTAAATAATATTAAAGTTCTCCCTCTTTCTCTCCCTTCAGGTGACCTGTTTATCGGAGGTCTGGGACCCAACATGTACCAGAACCTCCCTAAGCTTGTGGTTTCTCGGGAGGGCTTCCAGGGCTGCTTGGCCTCAGTTGACCTCAACGGCCGCCTGCCAGACCTCATCAACGACGCCCTTTTCCGCAGCGGGCAGATTGAGCGTGGCTGTGAAGGTACGGATGGCCTGTAGCGTATAAGAATCATGACCTGCCGTGTGAGATTTATTAGTCTAATTAGAAGGCTCTTCAGTAGCCCTTAAAGCCACTCGCTGACGTTGTTAATCCTACTTATTTTCTTTTTCTTCGCAAGGCATTAGTCAGTTTCTCTAATAATGGCTTGTTAGTTTTTATGTTGCATCAATTTATTTTAAGATAACTGGAAGTACGAAAAATCTGAATAACAAATTAGGAAACATCCTGGTTACCCAGATTATGAAAGAGAAGAAAACTTGATTAGGTAGTCTTTTAAACTGTGGATTTATTTTACAAGGTAAGACGTTTAAAGATGCTTGTGGTAAACCCAAGTTGCTACTTGCACTCAAACTCTCCCCCTCCTTCCTTTTTTCCTTTTCCAGCACCTAAAACTAGCATTTCACTATTACAGAATACAAATAAGCTGCTGATGATGTGGTATTTGTACAGAGACACAATAATTAATTTTATGTCTCTTTATTGTTGTTATTTTAATGACAATCAGATTTGACCTGAGGCTGTTTCCATCTATACTAGATATTCTAGCACACTGTCTTGCCAAAACTACTTGGACCTATTTAGTGCTCAATAAATCATTACTTTTTCCAAAAATGTTATTGTCTTCACATACATATGATGTTCCGTGTGTATAGTGCAGGCCGCTGCATATGACCTCTAGAGGGCAGCAGAAGATTAAGATAAGTCCAAAGTACTGCACCGTAGCCTTTATGAGCAGAACATCTGGCCAAACACATTAAAGCCAGAAACATCTTGTTTTATTAAAAAAAAACACTATGTAGCATCAGGAGCTCAACCCTCACTAACAAATCAACAACGTTCTCCCATGATGCACTCTACCAAAGTCACAAACTTGTACAAGTTGTACGAACACTAACGATGCTGGTCCCTCACTAACCTTTACTCTTGTTTTCCGCTCTGCTCTGTTCTGTTTGTTATTTTCCTTCTGCGCTAACAAAGTTGGTTTCACCAAAGCCGACCTGCAAGGTAGAGGGTTAAACTCAGCCTCTCAGAGGCCTGCTCGCCTGAAAGCCTGCTGTGTGCAATGCATCGTGGGTGTCGCCATGGCAATAATGTCCCCTTGGTGCTGCAGAGGTGACTTGCTCTCTGAAAAGAAAAACGATTATAAGAAGAGAAAAAGAGAGACAGACTACTGTCAGACAAAACAACGCAGCCAGGAAAAAAAAAAAAGTATGATTTTTGCGTGGTTACTGCGTTTTCATACTACAGCACTGCTGCAGTCTGAATGTAGCCATACATATGTTGGATTCTAGCACATTTAACTGTATACGACACTTATGTAAATGGTCTTATAGCATGTTTTCTTCCCTGCTAATCACCAGCCAAGGTGCAGGGCTATATTTGATGAAGTTGCAAAGAATTTAAGTAACCAGAGAGAGTAAACAGATCAGGTCAGATGGGTGATGATCCCGCACTATAGATATATGGCAGTCATGTAGATAGTCTAAAAGCAGAGGCAGACAATTTGTGCGAGTACTGTGTTCTCGTATGAAAATGCCAGTTGTGACACATTACGGGCTGGCACAGACAGCAGAAAGAGGCTGTCGCTGCACATCTAAACAGCATCAGTGTGCTGCTGATGTGTCAGGCCCCTTTCTCTGTCTCTCTCATTTTTTCAAAGACCTACTGTGCTACTTTACCCAGATGAGAACGTTTTTCAGAGAGCGAGCGACCTCCTGCTGCAACAGCGAAATCCTCCATCGCTCACACTAACAAACAAGCACCGACGTGTGCATGCAAACAGGAGATTCACTCTGATAGAATATAGAAATACATGTATGCACACAGTGTGGAGGATGCCTGGTTGACTACCATTACCGTACATTACACAGTAAATGCACTTTCAGCTGGCAAACTTGCTTTGTTTTCTACTTCAAAGTTGTCTTTCTTCTCTTCACATTGTCTTGCACAGGACAATTGCTCTTAAACACCGTTTACTTGCATTTGTCTGCCATTTATTTGGACTGTTAATTTAATTTTACTTCATTTACTTTTGTTTGTTTCCTATGTGGTTTTCAGAAGGGTTTCTGTCAAGGTTCTCCCCCCCGTGTCTGTCTAGACTCCGACGGGGGAATTGTTTATCTCGTTATCTATGCTGTGCGCTTGTCCTTATCTGCATTCCCTCTTAGTATAAGTATTCAAAGGTAAGAACTATGTGTGGTATAGAAGAATAGCAAACACACATCCAGTTTGACTTTGAATACCCTCCTCAACTCCTGTCTGACTGAAGTGCATACACGAGAATATGCACTGCGTGTTCTCAAGTACTCTTTATGTTTCTTTTCTCTTCTGAGCTTCATGAATTCTGCCTGTTTAGTGTGTCTAGTGTTCACCATGTATTCTCACAGTGAGAGACATATTTGGAGAGAAAATTGCCAGGACCACTTTAATGCCATTTTTTAAATGGGTATTGTTTAATGGAGATTTTATCCATGAGTCATTTGTTAAAAGGTTGTTTTTTTTTATGTCTTGTCTTGCTTGTTCTCAGAGGGAATGCAGCGTTCTAAGTTTTACTTGGATAAAACTTTTGTAAAATTACTTGTTGGAATGATAAAAATTGCATGCATATCCACCTGCACACACTCTCAAAAAGAAGGAAATTAAGGGATGTTGACAGTGTCATCACATCAGCCCAGTTGGGGTCCAATTCATCAGCTGTAGTACGTCTTAAACGCAGATTAGAACTAAACTATCATCCTTTACAGCAGTTTTTATCAGTAATTAACTCACAGTAAATGCTGGCGCTCGAACTGCTTGTGCAGCGTGCTGTTGATCCTGTGAAAACCTGGCGCCTCTGCTTCGGCTTGCCACTGTGATTGCCGCTTTGCCCAGCATGAAACAGGATTCCCCAGACTGTTTTTAAGTGTGTTGTACTCCAGGTCAGGCTCCCTGTGGTGGCACTGTTTGCTCCTTGTTCTTTCTTCTAGGCCCACATGCTATGTATCTATCTCTCTAGAGTGCATTTCTTCTGCATGAGTCCTGCATTGTTACGGCTCAGCAGTAGCTCTTATTGTTGCTTGACTGTGCTCCTGCGGCATCTTTTTCTTTCTCCCTCTCCCTCCCGCCTTTTTCCAGGCCCAAGCACGACCTGCCAGGAGGACTCATGCGCCAACATGGGTGTGTGTATCCAGCAGTGGGAGAACTTCACTTGTGACTGCTCTATGACGTCTTACACGGGGACTCACTGCAACGACCGTGAGTATTGCTGGGCTTAAGATTTACCTGTACTGCCTTGCATGTGCATTAAAGGAGCACTCCACTGCTTAATACATGTCAAAGTCAATGTGTTAGTCACGGGGAGTACGAAACAACATGTAAAAAAGTTGAATAATGCATCCTGTGGGCATAAAAAAAGAGATGGGCATTTACCAGTCAGTGAGGTTACAAAGATCAAGTTGCATTATGGGACACGTAGGATCCAATTTTCTTTTTAGCTTAACCCATATTAGGAGGTGAAAGTCATGATATCTTAGCTGCTGCTGCACCAATTTGGTCTCTTGCTAGTCCCTTTAACAGTATGGAAGTGCAGTAATGAATTGAAGGAGTGCTCCTTAAACACATGTCCATTCATTCAACACCAGGCATACACAACTGTACAAAACTGCCATGTTACACTCGCATTACATGACCATATCCTGTGTACAGAAGTGCATAAAAACACACATTACTATGATAATGTGCAGCACACTCATAAAAACTACGAACACACACACTTACATACACCTTAATTGGATGCACCTATGGAGCCACGACATCCCCTCCACAACAGTGAGTACCATATCCTTGGCTCAAAGACTCCGAGGCTGTTTCACTCATGTGCCTATTAAGCCTTTGTCAGATTTGCTGCATGAAAGTGGAGCTGAAAGCTTCATGTGATCTTTAAATGAAGCAACTGAGAGATGCCGGCAATTGTTGAGGGTGTTTTTTTGCTGCAATGCAGGCAATTTGTCGTAACAGGTTTGCTTGATGTCCCGAGCTTTCACGTTTCGGGCTTTGGAGTGAACGGCTGTGACTGATGATGTGTAAAATATCCACTTCTGCCTCAATCGCCTTTTCATAAACGCCCTTCAAATAGCTATCATAGAAGTCGAAGTGTGAGTTTGTGTGTGTGTGTGTGTGTAGGGATCCTATCCCCATGACGACAGGGGACTTCCCCTCAGTAATCACGGTTGGCGGTCTTTCATTTAGCGGTTAATAGTGGGGGCATACTGCTGCTGGGCCAGACTAATGAGGTGATGGAGGCTGTTAGGAGAGCTGCTCTCTGTAAGCGCTGGCATCCCCTAATCATCCAGACCTTTCTGATGTTAGACCCGGCCGCTGTGTATGACTTCATACCTCTCAAACCCTTCTTTTTTTCTCTCCTTCTTTCTTTTTTCGCTTTTCCTTCTCACTCTCATGTTTTTCTCCCTCTGCAAAAGATCATCTGACGCAATCATTTGCACGCGGGGCAAGTAATCGACTCAGATTCTCACTTGGTGATGGGAGCTGTGTGTTTATGTGTTAATTAGTGATGAGAAGCCCTCATTAATTCACCTCCTGGTGCTGCCTGGGATGACTTAGAGGGAGGTTTCATTGATTTCCTATCGGCACAGACATATTTCTTCTTAAAACACAAGAGCTTGGATAGTAACTTATTTTACATCTCATGACATTGCAGGTTTAAGTTTTAGTTCTCCCATTGCTGGTTTTGGAGATAGATGTTCACCGATATTGACTGGACTGTCCAAGCGTATAATAGCATCATTAACTGAGCGGTAAATGGGAATCTTGTCGTTGATTTTCTTTTTCTTTTGGTACTCTTTCAAGCAATTTCTTTTCATTTCCTGTGCTAGAAGTAAGAAAATAAATAATAAAGAGAAGTGAAAAGGATAAAGTGGCAAAGTCAGGCAAACAGGAAGTTTGGTTTGGGAACACTTCGCTGGAGTTTACATTTCAGAAAATGCACCCACAAGTCTACATGACACCGTCTGCCCAAGATAAGGGGCCTAGTTTACTTCTCTTGGATTGACCTAATCTTCTGATGTTGACTCTGATGACAGACTGTGTCCCTGTGAGGTTTCATGAGCTCAGCAGTGCAGTCACACACCACTAGGTGGCAGTAAATCCACAAGCAGGACCGCACACTGTCCCTCCGTGCTGGGAGAAAATGAGATGCAATCCCCCGAGCATGAAATCAGCTTTCCTGTTTTTTCCTCTCCCGCTTTGCCTCTTGTACTTCTCTCTCTCTTTATCTATCCCCCCTACAAACCCACAGCCTGTCCAATTTCTATAGTTATGGATCATAGGGGGAATATTGTGCGATCTCCTAAACAATGCAAAATCAAATGTTGTAAAATACAATCGTATTGCCAGATTTTATTGTTTGATCGCAGTAGCTTGATAAAAATGAAAACGGTGAACACAGCCTTGTGCTCGCGTGCCTGTTCTGTATGACTGTGTAACTGCCTTTTATTCAGTGAGCACAGCGCTGAGAGAGAGTTTTTAATTAACAATGTGGGAGTGGAGCTTCTCCCTCTGTTTCTCTCGGTCTCTCCCTCTCTGATAGCTGGCAGCAAATATCAGTAATTGTCTGCTTCTCTGACTCCGTCTCTACCCATTGTCCAAATGAAGAAACTTGAACAAAGTAAAGTGAACATTTCTGCCAGTAAAGCCTCTCGCAGTTTCATCTGTGCCGATTGTTACCGTCGAGCCTCCGTGCCCTCTCTGCGCTTCTCCATTGTAGCCAACAGGGCTCTAGGTGGCGGAGAAGAAGAAGAAAAAAACCTCAGCAGGCAAGAACTATCTACGCTCCTTCCATTTATTCTTGTGTGCCCCTGCAGCCTGCACTTTGTGACTGCACACCTTTATGTATGGGAACAAGACACAAGGAAATTTGCAGGGCTCTTTGCACCATAGAGGCCATTTTCAGAGCCGCTTGGACAATCTGGAGGTACATGTCGTGCCCAGCACTGCTTAAAAAAAGGGGGTAGTGGGTGGAGGGGTGGACTCTTTTTATAGCATTTTCATCCTGCTTGGTTCTGGCTCACTGCTTTTGTCATGCTCATCTCCATCTCCCTGTCGTCTCATATCCATCCCCTCTTTTTTCTCTTCGTCTTCTCTCCTCCTCTCCTCTCTGTTTTCTGAGCGAACCTCTCCCTGTCAGGTTCTATGAATACCGCAGAGTTTCATTTAAATCCAAGGACATGGGAGCTGTGGGCCAAGCAAGAAGAGCAGCGGACACTCCTCTTCCACATCCAGAACAATTACTCAAATTACGTAATAGAATTATCTCTGCAAAGGTCGCTGCATTGTTCCACAGTCAGGAACACGGTAAACAAACAGAAAGAAAGCGAGGAGAAGGGAGAGGGAAGCTGAAGACAGGCAACAGAAAACTCTTCGTCAGTTTGATGCTGTCATCAGTAATTGCTTAGATAGATTTAGTGATGAATTTCTCTGTTGGTGCATTGATCCCATCCAACCCTCTGCTCCTGCGCAACCCAATGTCCTTAATTTACTTTTCAAGGCATGCTCAGAGGGCTGTAACCATATCTGGCTAACTGCTTACATAAATGACAAACACAGCAGCGGCATTGCTCCCTTCACTATTTAAAAGAAAATAATCGTGGCATTCGCCTCGTAGTCATTTCTCTGCTCGTTGGGGAGAGGAGAAAAAAGAAAAGGACAAACGAGGTGGGGGTTGAGGAACAAGCTGTGTTTCCTCTGGTCCACAATGTTCTACTGAGTAGAAAATCAACAATAATAACAGCATTTTCCTTCTATTGAATGATGCGTCTGCTCGACGGTATAAAACCTGGAGGGGGGGAAAAAAGCAGCCACACAATGGCGCTATTTACTTTGATATGACGTCAATGATGAGTGAAGGTTTTAGAATAAACAAACAAATGAGAAAAGACGCACACGCACATGCTGCTGATATCTAGAGACCTCCTTTCATTGGAGCATTGAATAATTTAACCTGCTGTCACTGTAAATGGGATTAAGTAGCTCGAGCTTGGCTGGGATTGGCCAACAGGTGTTGGGCAGGGGTTAGTTGGCTATAAAGCACACCCTGGGAACTGTGGAGCTTGGCATAGTTTCAGCCGGGCACAGATGTAGTGGTGGCATCTTTAGATCATAATACATGGAAGACTTTTTCAGCCAGTGAAGGCAATCAATATCAAGATTAATCTGGAAAGCAGAGCAGTAAACAGGGAGAAATAGACCTGAAATGCTTTTTTTGTTGGTTTTCTCCTTTTAAAAGCTTATAGAAAGTTTTCATTGTGAAAGTACCTTTTGGCTAAAGAGGGCTTATAAGTGGAGCATAGAAATATGAGAACATTTGCCTATAAATACCACAGGTAGATCAGAAATGGGCCAAAAGAGTTCCATAGAGAGTGATTCGTCCTCAGGGCACAACCTATCCCAAAAGCATACTTTGAAATGATCTCACTCTCTTTGTTGTAGTAGTTGAGGCAATTATGGTAGCTAGAAATGCCCATATGACTGAGACATCACATGATCAGGTGGCTTAAACATCCGCTTAAGGATTTGACAGCTGCCTGCAGTATCGTCACAAAGGAACATGTTTTGAATGATGGAGGTTTGCTGCTTTGAGGAAACTGCTCCTGTTGTTGTGTAGCTGTGGCTTGAGGAAAAATGTAATTGCCCCACATCAACCCAGTGGAATTGCCCAAAACATATACATACACAAGAGTGTACAAACATTAAGTCGTCCCTCCAAGGTTTATATTCTCCCTTCCTCTCCCCATCACTTTATCACTCCTCTTCCTTGTCTTATATCTGTATTAGAACCAGAGCTGCATGTCCAGCCCTTGGGGGTTCTAACGAGCTGCCCCGCTATTGGCTGATCAGGCTAATGATGCTTGCCCAGCACTGCATCATGTCACTGTGATAAGACTGGATGTCGCTTGTGTCAATCGATGTGTCACCACCGTGCTCAGAGCCGCAGCATAATTGGATATACGCGGTGCTGTGGAGCCTAAATGCCCCAGGGCCAGAAGAAAGAGAATGTAAAACGGGTAAAAAAGATGGAGGAGAAGAGTGGGAGATGTTACTCCCCATAAATGGGGTGTGTTGAAGAAAATGTGCATTTTTCCATATTTTTGGATCATTTATTTTTATTTTCACATGTGAATTTATTGCTGTATTTCTGAGCCATTAGTCTTATTACAGGATTATTTCTTGGTAGTTGACTTAAAGCCGCACTATTCAAAATCATTATGGGAAAAAAAATGGATCAAATGACCAAATGTAATGTGAAAGGTGTGGCTTGTGATGACAATAATGAGTATTATCACACAACTCTCTAGTTTCCTTCAGCTCTACTGAGCCTTTTAGCTGTCTCAGCTCATTGTTTTGGTCTGCTGGCCCGCAACTCTGTCCACATTAAAGGCACTCTGTGGAATTAACTAGTAAACAAACAAAACCAAAATTACTCATTGTCTGTATCCTTGAGGTGTTTAGTGCATTTCCTTATCATAAAAACTCTTTGAAACGCCTTTTTTGAAATGTATATAGAATAAAATGAAACCAGAAATGGGCAATTGTTTGCTAACATGTTAGCTATAACAAATTTATAAGGTGATAATATGTCATTGTTGTGATTTCAGCCTATGCTTTTGGCAGGGGGAAAAAAACTCCAGACACTAACTCCCCATAAAACCATAAATTGTCACTTTACATTTCATGTTTGTAAAAGATTTAAACAAATAAGATACAGCTTGTTAATTAGAGAGGTTTTGGTGTAGGTAGGCACATTTTTTCACTTTGGACAGAGCCAGCTGTTTTCCCCTGCTTAAGCTTTTCTAAACACGTCATGACTCCAGCTTCGTTCTCAAAACACAGACATCAGAATGATATCGGTCTTCTTATGTCACTCTCAGAAAGAAAGCAAAAAATGTTCTGTTCCTTTGACACAGACCAAGAACATAATGGTTAACAACCTTATATCGTAGTTGTTGCACCCAGGAGAAGTGCAAGCTCTCCTGATGTGATAAATAAAATCATGCCTTCCGCTGCCGTCTCTGGATACAACTCCTCTCAGACTCTCTGCAAACTGCCTCGGTGAGCGAACGAGAGAGATGTTGTATGGAAAGGGTGAGGGAGAGGGAGGGAATGATTAAGTTGAACACATTACAGACAGTTACGATGAGGGGCATCCATCTGTTTTGGTGCCAGGCGGGTAACCTTGAGGCTGTCAGAGCGTTCCCAGCACCCACCCTGGCCCTCGCAGGCTGAGAGCCCAGCCACAGACACATCCATCAACACATGTTCCGAGACACATTTCAGGAGCGCCGGCAACACATACAAATCACCCAATCAATACCTCGAATGCCTCGCTTGAAGTTCAGAGTTTTGGGCTGGAACATGTCTTGAGTAAGCGCAGCTCACATGCATGTTTTCTTTTGCAGCTATGATATTTCCTTTTGCTCTGGTCTTTGTTTCAGACATGTCTCTGTCATCATCTTTCTTACCTGCCCTGGTATTTTAGCAGAGATGTAACACAAACTTTTCCCTTAACCGTTTCTCCTGCAGCATCATGTTATCGCAGTGTGAAAACAGCTACACATTGTCAGGACAATGTGTTTAAATCTATATTTTGGTTTTGAAAGGCCACACAAAGTGATTTGTCATTCCTACTCTGCACTCAATTGCACTAGCGAGTACATACAATAACCCCTCCCTTCTGCGGCTTCACAACACCAATTTAGATGAGGTGAGCTGGTCTCATTCTATCGGTCCATTGTTCTTGCTGCACTCCTCTCCCTCCCCTCCCTCTTTTGTCTCTCAGCAGTGAGGCTGATAGGTAGTCATCACCGGTAGGGAGCTAAACCACTCTAAGCAGACTACAAAGAATGAAGCTCTCCTCTGTACAGCATTTATTGCAGGGTACTTCATTAGAAGCAAGGAGCATTGGATCTGCCAGCCCATTTGTGTTCATCGGTAATCAGAAGTCAATCGAACTGTGACTGCATTTCAACAAGTGCCAGGCTTAGACTGACTTGATTATGAGCAATACTGTATGTCTGATGTCTACTGACAGACACCTTTTAATACTCCCACCTTAGCAGCAGGCTTTTACATGGGTCACACTGTCCCTTTTCAGGTAATTGCCAGCATATGGTCTCACAATTAGAAGGTATAGGTTTACCCAGAGGGCATGTCATTCATTGACTTCAGTTGTCATAGTGAGGTCAGTCATGGGAAGGTTGTGGGATGAAGCGGTTTGGCCCATCAAGCAAAAAACAGACGAAATTGCACAGTTTGATAGCTTGCAGCCATTAATTTTAACCATTAATGGGCTCTCAGCAGAACAACCCTGTGTTGCGTCTGAAGAGCACTCATGTAGGGAATATGCTCCTGTGAGGAGCAGGGCAACACGTCCACACTCTCCATCAGGTGAAACTGATGGTTTTCATCAGGTGAAGGCATTTTAAAGGCAATTACCTCTGACATTTTTATTTCCAAAGAAAACAGGCAGTCCACTCCCACTCAGAATACTGACACGCACCTGAGTTCAACCCGTGGGAAGAGTTGGACGTCCAGTCCCACCCACCTGACCATTTAAAGGCCCCACCTCCTGCTGTTTTTTGACCCTGGAATATCTGCTAGCCCCCCGACAGCAGCTTTCATGCATGCGAAATACCCTTGAAGTATGTACATTTATTACACCGTTGGCTAAATCTTTAGTTCCATGTTTGAAGTGTAATTAAGATAACATAGTTTGTCTCGCTGTTTAAGTGTTTAAATGTAGGACAATAAGATTATACTCTAGATTGAACGTTCATTCTTGACCTTGACAAAGCAATTATTTCATCTCAAGGTCAATTTCCTAGCTGTTCTGGAGCTTTCGATCAAATCATACAATATTTCTCATGCAGATTAAGTTTGCCCAGCTGTCACGGAATTGTTGATTGAGTCCATCCTTGACCTTGGAAACAGTAGCTGACAAAACAATCTCATTGTAAGGTCAATTTTGTTGTTGTTGCGGCGATTTCAAGCTTTTGACAAGTCTTTGTAATGCTAAGACAAACTCCACTAACTCTTTGTAAAATATGGGCAAAACATTTGCTTGTGAAAGTACATTTTTAATGAATTATGCAAATGAGTATTCTTGCCAGCACATTTGCTGTTCCGTAGCATTTTAACAAATTGTCTACTTGTAGTGAAGCCCCATCATATTGCCACAAAATCTGCTTAGTAATTGTTGATAATGGTAATTTAGCCCTTGAAAATGCATGTTACAACACATTTCAACATTTACCAGTTGGCCTAATTGGGTTGACTGTTTTATTGCCGGGGGTTCGATCCCTTGCTCATCTTATTCACAAAGTGTCTTTAAAAGAAAGCTTGCGCGTTAGAGACTTCCTCTGGCTGAGGATCTCCGGCTGGTCCCCACACACATGAATGGCATGAAAATATTTTACTGTTTTACTGAAACTTTTCAGTCAATTTTCTTGGACCCAATGGGTCAAATTCTCATAATATTACGTTGAATGTATTTATCGTTTTACAGTTGTTCCTTTAGAGAGCAAGGTTGGTTGTACCCTTTTGTTGGAGCCCCTCAGTATGCTTTCTCTTTGCCCTTCCACAGAAAATAAGATAAAGCAGCCTGAGAAAGTCTTACTTCTTTGTTGGATGGTAAACAAATTACTTTGACATGACTGTACAGCCATTGCATCATTTTCTGGTAGTCATTTTACCGAGGCTGTTTATCCCATCTTGGTAGCTCAAACACACACACAAGCTGGGAATGACGCATGTCGTGATACTGACGTCTGACCAAACACTATTAGTACAGTGTTTACAGCTGAGACAGACCAAATGCTCAGTGCTTAATGTTCACCTCCTGATGATTATCAGCCTCTCACTCAAAGTTTCTGTCTCTCTGTCCATCCTGACTTTCTACCACTTTGCTTCACGCTCCCTTTTTTATTCCTTTATCTCAGCCTCATTGCTAGACGCCTGCAATTATTGTGTCAGCAGCTTCCTAGTTCATCACTTAACCCCCACAGATGGTACTTGCAGACTTTCACGGTAGATCGTACTTACTTGCTCTCTGAGTTTACAGCCATAGCCCACAGATTTCCCACCTGCCTCTGTGGGAGCCATCAAGGCAACAACTTTGATCAGCTTACTGCTGTCTGAAGTGCAGACAGGTGCAACGTATCATAAACAATCTAGATGCTTGATCTCTATTGTGTATGAATCACAGATGGAGACATATCTTTGTGTCGACAGGATGATGCTTAATGACAGCTCCACTCTCTAGTGTTGAAGATAACTTGACTAGTAACCATATCCCTAAACAGATTCTCTCCAGAAGCTCTACATACATATCTATACTTGTTGATATTAATCCTGTAATCTAATCCTAAAATTATTCTTATATAATACATAATACATGTCCAAATGATCTTCAAATGTAGTTATTGTAACCCTTTAGTGTTATTGTAAGCCTTTATATACGTTATTGTCTATTTTGCAATATTTTACATTAGGCTGTCATCATTGTATTACCTTATTAGTGAAAACACGAGTATTGCAGTGTCCATCAAGCAGCTTCACTATGCATTTGCAAGATTTGGTTAGTATGGCTTCTGCCTCTTTACTCTCTTCTCAGTGTGTAAAGCTTCCATCGTCTTTCCTGCGGTGTAAATGGACACATTACCTTTTAAAAATACAATTCACTAGTTTCATATTTCAGTAGTATTTCCACCATAGTGGCTCATCTTCAGCCTACTTGAGGAAACATGACGTGAAAAAAAAAACAGCTCTCAAAAGGTCATCATCTATATTCATTATACAATGGCCTGGATGAATATGTAATTCTGATTTGCTCAAGGGTTGTTGATTAATTTCACATAACAGCGCTCTGACATACTGTAGTAAGTCCATATCCTTCTTACTCTCTGTGCTCTAAATTCATCACCTTGTTCAGACATTCTCTGGAAAGATATAGTCATGTACAAAGGTGCTGCTCAGGAGATGGACGTTACAATGTAGAAAAAGGAATTTTGGCCCAACTGTAAAGCTAACACTGGTGGGGTTTCAGCACTGCTGTGGCAAGGTTGTCATTTTGCTACCGCACAGTAAACCACCAACTTGCCCACATTTCTCTTACCTGAATATTGCTGTTCACACTTCTTCATCATCCACACATGCAAGCCTGACCACATTGAAATTTGACGTGGCTCTTTGGTTTTAAAACACTGTCTTGGGGCTAATAACTCGCGCTGAAAATCAGGCATACACACAGCATGTGATACACCACCGCAGCATGTTTAGTTGTGTGGAGTTTCCATGTTTAAAAAACTATGTTTGATCTTAAGTTTCAAATGTTACTCTGTTGTTAAAGTTTGGTGAGGAAAATGAAAATAATAAAGAGCAGGAAATTGTTGTCTGTGTCCAGACCATTGGTAGTCCTGTATACTTACCTCTTAGAAAATAAAAATAAAGAAAACAAATTGAACCAGACTGCATGTTCACTTGTCATATTCGCAGCTGGGATACAGTGTACAATGTGGCCCAGTGACAGCCCTGCACATAATTTACAAGCAGCCTCTCACTTTGCTTCTCAAAGTTACCACACCTTTTTTGCTTTCCATAGCTCTCTCTCTCTCTCTCACACACACACACACACACACAAAGTAGGACACTGATGCCATTTAGATTAGTATCCCATGTGACCAATGCTGACATGAATTTGCTGGGTGACAAGGGACCCAATTACAGCGGAGGGCTGATCGTCCACGGACCCACCATTTCAAATTGTCTCCCAAGCGTCAAGCTAGGGAACAGGGAGATGTGTAATACTGAATGTGCGCGTATGTGGAGTATTTTTGTGTCTGTGAGTCTGTGTATGCGCCTGTAACTGTGTCACTGTCTGTTCACGTCTGCGGGCGAGAGGCTAAGATAAACAGCGGGGTCAAACACATCACTGTAACTGTAAACGTAATGCAAACTGACTGCTGTCAGTCTTGAGATGCCGGATACAAGTCTTAAGCTGACACACACACGCCTACACACACGCAGGAATACACAGACTTTAGGTGGTGCTGTGGTGCCAGCGTCCTCCCTCGGTCTCGGTTAGTGTCTTGGCAAGTTTTTAGAAAATAAAAACAAAAAAAAGGGTTCATGTCCTTTTTCTGCCTTCAGTATATCTTTGTCTTTAGCACAGTTTATCTTTGTCTTTTTAAGAGAAAAGAGGTAAGTCACTACCTTAAACACCATAGGTGTGTCTTAGTGGGCATATTCATACAGTAACAGCTGAACCTCATAAACTAAAAATGTGTACTCTTGGTTGAAATTTAAAATGTTAATCATTGTAGCTAAAAAGCGCAGCCTCAATATAATGAGCAATCTCCAAAGGTCACGATGATGCAGCGTAGAGTGAGCAAGTAATGAATCACATCAGACACAACATTACACAGCAGAGTTCTTTTGTGTACATCATTTTATTTAACATCTCCCTTGCTGTACGTCTTTCCTCTGCTTGACAGCTATCTTAACCAAATCAAGCTCAGTGGATTGATCTGTAGGTCTTAAAAGGGGAGACAGACAAAGACTTACCACTTCCTATGGTGACATAATCAATTGCAATCAATCCTCCTCGGCTGAAACTGTCCAGCATGCCGCTGATTTAGACTTCTAGATTGCTTTCTGTTTGGGCAAGCAAACCTTGTGTCGTGCATGTATTTATGCATGCATCTTTTGCGTGTTTGCTTTTGCCTGTTGTCATGTGCATTTTTGCAGTGCCGTGTGCGTGCGCACGTTAGCAGCCGTGCCGTCTCTGTTTTATCCCAGGCTATTTTCAAACCTTGTTCGCTTCAACGTGCACTCTCTCCTCTGCCCCACTTCTTGAAATGTCTCTGCAGCAACGTGAACCCCGCACTCGGCAAGTACCGTTTGTTTTCCCTCCTCTACGCCCTTGCTTTGGTGAATCGAACCTCCTTCTCACTGAAATGTCTGCCACAATAAAAGTATCTCCCATCGGCGGGGTAATGCTTTTGAAAGGCTTTGCGTGCATATTAGAGGTAGGCTTGGGGTACACACTGGGATGTCATATGTGCCATCCTGGCATGAGACAGAATGGCTGAGAGTGCCAGAAAATCCTTTCCCCCCCTTCCCTTTACTGTACTTTCATACTGAGCTGATTCACCTGAGGCAGGCTGGGTGTTTGTTTGTTCTAAATGAATATTTTACAAAAATGGTGCAGGTAATATACTTTTGGCTGGTTTTATTCTGCTCAGTGAGTGGTTGACAGTGATGGTGGTGGTTTCCCTCTTCATTATTCACCATGTAGTGTGTGGTGAATGTGTGTGCGTCAGTGAGACTGGCCCCGGGCCTTTGCCAGCCCATTACTCCCTCTCTGTTTTGCGCGTGTGTGCGTGAGTGGGCTGTGTGTTCAGGCCTTACTGATTGTTTCTCCATCGTAGGGACCCTCATTACTGCCCCCACACTGTCACAAGCATCTGCTTCCCTGCCTCCCTCTTTTTCTCCTCCTGCCATGCGCTGCAGACGGCTCTAAGCATGCCCTGCACTGGTCCGACATGGAACGAGGAGAGAGAAAAAGATTGGAAAACACATAAAGAGACAAGACATCACGTAAGAGGAAGAACACAAATTTGGGAACATGGAAGGTAGAAAAATACGAACATGCTCGAGCTGCCAGTTTCAGGGGGCTCTTGGCGGGAAGGCAGACCTCTGATCAGGCTCAGAGTTAGCCGTCTTTGGACAGCGACTGTTCTGTGGCCCTGGTTCGACCCCTGCCCAGCAGGGCCTTCACCCCAGGCAACCCCGAGAGAGAGGCAGCTTTCACAGTGATGTATTGCACGGCCCAGTGTGCAGCGGCTAGGGAACGATGGAGGTCAGGACTTGAAGAGAGAAAAAGTGTGTGTGAGGGAGAGGAAAGGGAGACAGAGAGACAGAAGGCATAATGAGTGTGTCAAAATTAGCCTGGCTCACCCAGAGAAAAACAGCAGTATGTGTTACTAATGATTTGTTCCAGTAAAGCCCAGTGAGAGGGAAAAAGCAGGAAAGGGCACAGGAGATGGAAAATGAAGAAGAGGATGGAAGGAAAGGGGATGGAAAGATTTTTCACCCTGCAAAATTGAAAAGATGGTTCTCTTTTTTTTTGGTCTCTCTTCTTAGGGATCACCGAGACAGGCAGACACAGACACAGGCTCAGTTTCTTTTAGCACTTAATGGCTTGGTGGCCTATAGATCCAAGAAGAAGATGACGAATACCCCTGTTAGATCACATATTGATTTAGATATTTAGAAAACAATCAGCTACATATTACCCTAACATTATCACAATTAATGCCCTTATAATCCTAAAAGTTCTTATAATCCTTTACCAAGACATGCTACTAAAAAGTATAGTTATTCTTAGTCTTAGACACAAGCAAACTTGTAAATAATAGATCTACTGGAGCATGGCAAGATGTTGTTTCACATATACAGATCCCACAATGTACATATTTTAAGAGAATAGTTCTTCAAAGGTCTTTTCATATGAACAGCTGCCAGTGATGGAATGTCCTATGTTAAACATGAGCTCTTAAACCTACGACAAGATAATTATTTAATGACCTTAAGGTGAAAGCCATCCATTATCATATCTCCAGCTAGGCATCATTTTCTGCTGCCTTCGTGGTGGCGCTGCTCTGTTTAACTTGGTCTAATTCTTCAGAGATGCAAAATGAAAGTAATTAGGCTTCCCTGAAGACTTTTTTCCCCCCTCTCTCACTTGCAAAGATACAAACCCTCCAGCATTTTTTGCTTGTTTTTTCCACTCGCACCCTCCAAATCTGAGAAGGAATAATTGAGAAGGGGGGGATTATGTCTGAAAAATAGCTTTTTATAGCTGGTAAATCACAGTTTATTACAGCAGTCACTGTACAGCAGCCAATTATCACATGCTATCGAAGCCAGTTTTTGCAGGTAAAGTTTTTTTCTCGCACAACATGATATTTTTTGTAATTTATTGTGATCGAAATATTTGAAGAGAGTGAAAGTAAAATATGGGTTCATTCGCTGTGCGTGCATGCGCAAGCATGTCTGCTGTGTGTTTGTGTGCATACATGCCTTTAATTTTATATTCATGGCAGTAGATCAATGTTTTATCACCTGTATATTATTAGCTCCCTGCCATTAGTAACGTGATGCATGTTGTGGGTAATGTTGTTTGTCAGAGTTGCATTGATTAGTACGTCTCAGGCTCCAAGGAGGATGTAGGATAATGACAACCATTAGCTATGACTGCACTCCTTAAATAACAAGAAAAGTAAGAAATCAAGGGGTGTAGGGCTGGTGGTATAACGAGGGTAATGTGTAACAGGTCAGAGGGTGTGCTGATGACACATCATGGCTGGTCATGGCAAAATGGCGTCATTATTATCGTGTGACCTGAAAATGTATCAAATTTTGAACACTAATGGTTTGATAAATGACCTTAATCATAGTTTTGTTCATTCTTTAATAACCGTGGTAATAGAAAAAAATGGTAGAATTATATATCCAGTTTTTTATAGCTGCAGTGTCTCTGGTCGTTGTCTACTTTTTCTGCTTAAGCGTATGCCACCCTGAGCACGATTAAAGCTCTGCAGACAGATTCATGTGGCAGGATGGATATTTCCCATTATTGTATGGTGATAGTTGGCTACTTTACAGAGAGGTTGTTTTTTTTTTGCCAACAATGCAATCTCAGATCTCACATCTACACTTCTCTATCACCTTTATGTAAAACGCTACATTTAAAGCTCCAAAAGTGGTGAGAGATTTGGTTTTAAGTTCCTGCTAAATCCTGAAGATTGGCAATGCAATTACACACCCCTGCAATCATGTAAAAATAACCTCCTCGGCTAAGGTATTTTGGCCTTCCACTCTGTAAACTGATGGATTCCTCATGTCCTCTCTGCCTCCCCCTTCATTTCATCAGACAAGTTATCAGCGAGTTAGCATTATTCAGCAATAAGTGGTTGACTGGAAATCCACAGATATCTGTCAGATATCTGGGTAGTGCCATGCAAAGACCGATTTTTAGTGGTTAGGAGTCTGATTCTCACAGTGCTAAAATTATATTCCTACATGGTACTGTAAGTCTTTGAATGAAATCACCCAGTGAATAGCATAAAAAGTGATGATTTGGTATCTCCAGTAGCAATGCTGCCATCTAAGCCTCTCTAATCACAGAGGACATCCCTGGCTGTTGGAGTAGTCCAGCGATTCCTTAATCTCCATCTCAATGATCCTATGGTTTCAGCAAAGCCACCTGGCTTCTCCAAACACGTGCTTGGAGACTCCTCGAGAAGCAGCTTAAAGTTTCCTCTGTGACAGCTGACTGCGGTCTTTTTATTGTGGGAACTTTCTACTCCCTCCCCTCTACTTTTTCTCCACCCTTTCTCATTTTTCACTCTTTGTTTTCCTTGTTCATTTTCACTTCACAGGGAGCAGACACCAGAGACTGCGCTGTATATATTTGCTCCCCACTGTCACCTTAAGGTGTCACATGAGCTGGATTAACATAAGCAGATGATTCTCACTTTGCCTGTAAATGCACCCAAACACAAATGCTCAAGAATTATGTGGCGTAGCCTTCATTTGCGGTTCAGTATTTCATTATTTTTAGATGGCTTTAGGTTGTAATATACAGTATGAGTGTTGGCGGTTAGGGTTGGGGTCATGGATAGATAGATATTCTCATTACATTTTTATAGCTGTGTGCTGCAGATGTAAAGCTAATTGAATAGAAGAGAAACACTCACTTTGTTGGTGCCACGGTGTCACAGTGCAGACCTCCAGAGCTTACATCATGATGCTGACCTTCTGCTAACTGCCCCACTGTACATTTGGGGACATAATTCGTGGGACGCTCAACAGAGTCAATATGCTCTTTTTCTGCTCCATTTCTGCTTGCCTCCTCTGTGAATCATCGGCGTCGTTATATAAATGACTTTAAAACACGTTGAGACACCATCAAGAGAAATTACGCACGATTCCTGAGTCACGCCTCATTTAATGGGCTGGCTGATTTTGTTTGGGCTCAGCAGTGTTGCTATCCTTCGGATGTTCAGTATCCCCAGGACACGTTAGCCCAGCACGTGGCGGCTATGTGTGTGTGCACTTCCATACAGTGTATTCTAGAGAGACAGGCTTGATGTGTGTCTGCATAAATATCTAAGTGGGCTCTGTAAATCTCTGTGTATGAGGATTAAATGGTTGAGGGGGCTGCTGTGAATTACTGCTAAATTTCAGTTCCCAAAGGTTAAGTCTATGCTATTGCTTCAGCATAGTTCAATTTATATTAGTGAATACCCCTGGCCTCTTTGCCCAGAAATAAATACTGATGAGCAGCTTTGTTAAGAATGAATTTTAAAAAAGCGAAAAGGTGCAACCCCTTATGGGGATTTCATAGTGATATAAATGAATCCAGTGAAACTATTGGAGTGTAAAAGTTCAAACCTTGTTTATTGGCAATAAGGGTAGATGGGAATTTTTATGATATTCTTCGTGCAGGTAAAACGTTGAAATGGAATGAAATTTGACATGTGTGTTTCCTCAGTTTCTAAATCTGTACAGGCACTGAAACGATTGAACTGCTCCTATTTAGTCTGGTTAAAAAACATGTTTAAACAATAATGAGCTTTACTTGTACTTTGCTGAAATGAAAATACGATGTAAAAAGATAGAAAGTTACTGTGGAGTGCTGAGTGCTCATCCTGGGGTTTACTGACTGTGAAGAAGCCAGGGGATAGATAACGCTGTGGAAGAGATTGTTCTGTGATAGCGACTGATATGTCACATAAAGTGGGCTGTTTGTGTGAACACAGGCAGTTTATATAATAATAACAGGAAAGAACGAAAGTAGTAATATACTGTAGCACAATTTCTTCTACACAATTTGTAGTGAATAAATCCACTGTGGAAATGCAGTTATACTTGAACATAAATATCTAGTGAGCCAGTGTTAGAGTTGGGAACACTTAGACATTACAGAAGGAATTGTTTACCCACATGTAGTTTGATACAATTAAAACCCTTCACATTACATCTCTGCTTTTATAAAACATTGTATTTTGTATGAAACCAGTATCTCAAAATATTTCTTGCATTCATTTTCCAAGACACATTTTTATTTTATAACTGTGTAATATGGCCAGCATGACAGCTGAAAAAAGCATCAACATTTATCCTAAAATACCATGTCAATAACATTTTTCCCATTTTCAGTCAGGGTTTTAGTCGTTAAAGCATTTAGGATATTTAGGGTTTAAAGGAGCACTTTTCCATGATTGAAGTCTCGGCCTATCACATTCAACCATGGTGGTTGCAGCTTCGCAAACCTAGGAACCTCCCCTGTTTGTCAAGCTCGACTTTCTGGCGCTAGTCTGGTGTGAAGGAGGTGGTCAAGTGGTAAATTCAATCCAGGCTTCAGAACTTCCCTTAAGAAACCTATGGGTGATGTCACAGATGCTACATGCATGTTTTTAGCCTCACTAGTGGCGCAGCTATAAGAATGCTAATGCTATCAGTTGGTCAGTTGGTCTGTCACTATCCATCCGATATCCCAACGAATATTGGATGGGTTGCCCTCTAGCATAGATGGGGGTGCAGGGTTGCCTAATAGTTAAGTAACATGCCACAAGTGCAAGGTCCATAGTTCAAAACCCTGCTGGGGACCTTTGCTGCATGTCATACCCCTCTTTCTCCCCGCCTTTCTCTATCTACATGTACACTGTGACTGTCAAATAAAGGCAAAAACAACAACAACAACAAAAAATTGAGTAGACATTTGTGGTGAAATATCTCAACAGCTGGATTTCTAATTTTATTTGGTATAGGTCTTCACGTTGTGAAGATGAATTGTAATAATGTTGGTGATCACCTGACTTTTTATCTAATGCCACCATCAGGTCAAAATTTTGAAAACTAATGACATTCCCATCAGCCTCAGTGGTACTTTGTGTTTGGTGCTAATTATAAAATGTTAGCATGCTAAGATGCTAAACAAAGATGGCTAACACATGGTAAACACATGATAAACTCCAGCATGTTCAGATGGTGAATGCATTTGTGAATTCTCTCTATATCTCACTTTCAAACAGAGATGATAACCCACAGATGTTAAACTAGGTCCTGATTTATTTTTTTTCATTTCCGATCTGAACTTTTGAGATGTCAATAAGGATTCAGCAGAGAGGAACTCAATGAAGCCTTTCAAACGGCAGCCTTGCTATTAATTTTAGCTACACCGTGTTCCTCCTCTATCTTTTCAGCCATCCCACATCTACTACAGCACATTCCCCCTCGCTGGGATCTGTTGTGATATCAGATGAAAGAAGCGATTCTCTTTTTTTTTTCTCTCATGTCCGCTGCTTCTCCGGAAGCCTCTCATCATCATGTAGTTTTCTGGTGAAATCATATCTGCTTCATTTGTGTGTGTGCGTGCGTGTGTACTTGTGCATGTATGTGTACGGCATGTTACATGCTCGTAGAAACTCCAGTGGTGAAGATTGACAGCTGGGATAGATAATCGCACAAGGATTGAAGTCGGAGTGGGGCCGTAAGGAGGGAAATGATATGTTTAATACATGAAGATTTGACAGATTCAAAGCGTGGAGACACATTATTTGCCATCTCTATTTCCCTGCATAATGATGCTAGCGGAATACGTTATGATCTCGCACCATATAGCTGGTGTTTGCTTTCCATAATTTAAATGGATTGTCCTGACATTAACACAATGTACCATCCTATTAGTCACAATACATTTGTCCCAGAATGGCTTACTGTACACTACGACGCTGTGTGCTGTAATATTTTCACAGTAATAATTTATGTTGTGCAAAAATGTACAACCAGATCATATCGTTCTCATCTGCTGTGCGTTGAGTGGCACACCATCCTCCCTGGGAATGACTCTTAAGATTGAGAACTCCTCTCAAGTGTAAACAACCTTCCACTTCCAAAAAACGAACCACACAATGTAGAATATAGACTTTCACTACCTTGCATTTTTTGCATACTAAACTTACTTAACAACTGGGATTCAGTACCTTGAATAACGATGCCAGCTAAAACTTAACAGCATGGCAATATTACAGAGCATTTTGTAGAACAAAACACATGTGTGTCAGTGTGAAACTTAACATGCTCAGGTTGAAGTGGGAGATCATATTCCAGGTTTCTATTTAAGGTGGGAAGCAAGGTGAGTGGCTTTTATATATTTCCATCTGTTGAAACAGTATACCTGCAATGATCCTTATCCAAACCCAGAGTTGTACTGATTGGGCCTGAGCAGTGTGTAATGAGACTGTTTGTACCTGCATGGAGCTGGCAAAGCCTGCACGCTCCGAGGGGTCTGCAATCAGGAGTGCAAACCTGTAATTCTAACTTCTGACTCCTTTGGACTTTGGAGCGTGCAGCCAATTCTGTGTACATTTGTGTGTGTGCGCGAGGGCACATAAGTGGCGGTTATTACAGGCTGTGGCCCCGCCATGCACTGTTAGGGCATGATGGGCGTCTACCATCTCATTTTGGTCAGCACCCCAATCAGACCGCTCAGGCCATCTCCTGCAGGGTTAGCTACCCGGGAGGCGCGTCTCTGTATGCGTGTGTGACTTTGTGCTCTCACTGTGTTTGTATGTGTGTGTCTGACCCCCCCAGTATCACGCACACCTCGAGGAACCACATTGCCAATCTGGACGACCATTCATCATTTCCATATTGTGGCCTTGATGAGAAAGGGTTTAATAATACATGTGCGAGGAGATAAAATCAAGGGAGAGAAAATTAATATTCTCTGGGCTTGTCAGGCTCATTTAAGCAAGCCCTGTGTTTCGTTGTGTGGCCTCTGACACAGATGATTGCGTGGGCAGCTATGGAGTTTTTCCTCATAATTACTTTTCACCATGCCGCTCTTGTCCATTGTCAGCCTCAATAAGGTAGAGGTCTGTGAAAGAGAGAAAGAGAGAGCGAGGCAGAGTGGCAGAGATATAGCCTACGGAGCATGGCTTTTTTT
>NTHP01000258.1:256115-267847 GCA_003416845.1 Oplegnathus fasciatus | reverse complement strand
TTTTTTTTTTTCAGCCCGAGTCCCTGAACGTTAGAACCAAACACAATCCTGTTCCTTAAAAATATCTCACTATACTTTTTTCTCTTTCTCCTCTACAAATCCTTGCGCCACAGTGGGACCCAGTGATATGTCCAGTGGCTATAACTCAGGCTTGATCTGCTTAAAGATTTGTGGAACTAATTAAACCAGTTCAGATTTACTCAACTAATTAAGCAAGTACTGTCAAAATATCAAGATTAGGGTGCTCGAAGAAGCATACTGTAAAATAACTCATCAGAATTTTCACTGGATTTCGCTTTTAGAGCAAATTTCTGCAAGAAAAACAAAATACCATCAATTGACTTTCGCTGCTGGAATCATTTGCATACAGTCTCATGCATAGTGATGCATCGGGTTTTCCACAGTGCCAGCATCATGGCAGTTCTTTAATTTTATCTAATGAGTGCACATGTAGATACAGCCACAAGCATACATCAGTGCATATACGGTATATGTCGTACTTTCAGGGATATAACATTCACTGCCTGGCCGCTACACATCCACACTCTCCGGGCTTTAGCGCATGCACAGAATGGTAATAGAATGGTAATTTACTTACTAACGTGACAAACGCCCTCTTCTCTACGCTTATCTATTTTACTTCATCTCAGTCCTTTTGCGCTGCACCCCAACAGCAGAGTACAAGCAAAAAAGAAAAAAGTGGTTTAGGAAGCATATCTGTGCACAAGGCAGAGTCATTTTAATTGAGTGTGCTGAGCGATGAGCCTGCTTGGAGGTGCTTTAATTTGCAGGGATGGCTAAACAGATGTAGCATCATGAAGTAATGTAATGGATTTCCCCCCAACCCCCTGGCGTGAAGGCACGCGAATAAGCCTGGATAAGTGATGGCAAACTGGGAGAATGAAAGGGAAATAGGATTTTTACAGTAAAAATACTTAAGTAGGATCACTTTTTTTTGGATGACTCAGTTGGTAAATACTGAAAGCCTAAAAAGTGATGATTGGCAGCCTTCATTGTGGTCAGAGGACATCATGTGTGTATGTAGGTGTGCCTGTTCATGTGCTGCATGTATGCATGACACATCTATGTGTAACATAGTGAGGAGTGTGTTCCTTTGAAGTGTGTTTGCACGCATGTTTCTCTACAACGGTATGAAATCTGTACAGTGGGGCTTTGAAGTGTGCCATTCCAGTGTGTACATGAACTGTACATATGTGCCTGTTTGTATGAGTGTGCATACATGTGTGTGTCTGAGCTAGGCAGTGGGCTAGATAAATCCAAGGTTAACTGTTGTCAAACCAGCCTTCAGGCCATGGCAGTGTTGAAGGTGCAAGAGCCATGAAGTGCTCCCCTAAGAGAGGCTGCTGAGCCCAGCTCCAGCTGTCGAGCTGCAAAGACGCACACCCACCCCACATTCCAACAACACAGACATATGTCACACTCCCTGTCCGAGCCACATTGGGGAGCTGTGGCGCGGAGGTAGTGGCACGCTTTCTCTTGGCCAAAAACACTCAGCCGGCCGAGTGCAAGAGGCCATGTTGCACAGTAGTGTTGTAACAGGGATTTCACAGCATGCGTAAAGAGACACACACACACACGGGGTAAGGTCGGACGTGATCCCCTCTCTGTCAGCGAATGAGAGCTGGCAAGGTGAATGTCGCGTGTCGCTGCATTGGCTTGCCAATGACAGATGGAGCCCAGGTGCCATTAGGCAGACAAACGACGGCTTCATTAGGACGTGCCACTGGCAAGTGATGAATGCTGCCCTCTCCAAGCCATATTTGGAACGAGATGAAAACTGGAAAAGAGGTGGGAGATGCTATGTAGGTTGTTCGGAAGGCAGCTTTGTTTTCATTTCAAGTCTGGGGTTTTAGGCCATGTTTAAAAAGAGCAAACTGAAAGTGTATCAAATGTAGTAAATTACATCAAACAGCTGAGAGGAAGTCAAAGACATTTTTAGGCAATCAACTTCGGTAAAGCATGTTTTTTTTATGTTTGTCTTGTTTGAAGGACTTTTTTTTTCATGCAATCACTAATATTGGCTAGGATCCAAAAGCAACATTTTACTGGTGATTTCGTTTTTTGAAAAAAAATATTTTTCAAGGTTGCTTATGTGAATTGAAATTTATTGCATCAGTAAAAAACGTCAGTCACCTACATTAATGAATGAAGTGAAGCTGCTTGTTCACTTTCTACTCCCTTGCAAGTTCATTGTTGTCCCATACACAGTGCACCAAGAGCACATCATCATCATCATCATCACCATCATCAGTACACCTCACAGCATCTCCTGCCTCACTCATAAAAAGGAGGTAGGACAGGAAACAGAGGGGGTCATGGGGGAGTTGAGGGGACAGTGGCGGAGAGATGGGCAGAGAAAAGTTAAAGGGGAAGGGAGGACAGGAAACGAGCTTGAGAGAGATCACGAGAGACAGAAGCGGAGGGAGAGGCTGAGAGAGAGGGAGGGAGCTGTGCCACGGGCCACAACGGCTCTCTCTCCCCACTCACATCCATGTGTCACCTCACCGTGTTGCAAATTAGGCTACACATGCTCCCCGGAGATGTCAGAACATGTATCTTGACGGTTGGCTTGAATTTGCATAGGTGCGCTGTGGTCATTTTTTACCAAGATTATTCCCCATCACGGCCTGAAATCTATGCATTTTAATAAATTGAGAGTTTCATTTTTAAAAGATCATCAAGACTATGACTTTCACCTGAAATCAGTGTTGGGGAGTAGCAGTTACTAGTTTAACCACATTTCCCATTAGCGTAGATATTTTCAGAACAGAATCATGTAATGTTTCCTCTAGCTATTTTTGCTACCAAGAGGTGGTACCAAATGCTGTATCGCATTTATTTTTCTCTTGAAGATTAAAAAGCTCAGAAATGATTGAAATGTTGCTCCACCACCTGCGCAGATTCTGCACCGGCACCCTCCCGTCTTATGATTCAGGAGAGAATCAAGCTTTGATGGTACAGAGCAGAGAGAGAGAGAGAAAGTGGAACTGGCAGCCGACCTATCCCTAAAGAAGCAGCCGGCTCTGGCTTTTTGAGTATCCCGGTTATGTTATGTCATATCCTGTTTTCAGAAACCCGGATAAGCCCTTATGGTTTTGAGAAACCCGGATATGCTAGCCGGAGTAGTCCAATTGAAATCATACGACATTTAAACACCTTATCCAGGTTTCTAAAAAGCCAGAAACCAAACTGTGTTTATTCTCAGAAATAAGTGGCTTGAGAGACACACCGTCAGATAATCAGAAACCTAGATACTGTTATAATTGTGTAAACAGGGATATGAATAACCAGGTCTCTCGTGTCCCACCTAAATGTCAAATCATGAATACAGTGATCAAAACAAGGATAAGGCTCAAAGCTGGGATACTCATGCATGTAAACATACTCTCTGACAATTAGATTAGTTTTTAGGTGTAATAAATTAATATTGGTGTAATCACAAAATAATAATGCATTTGTTCAATAAATTAACAATAATAATAATAATAATAATAATTGCGATAGTAATGTTGCATGGCTTGAACATGTTAAGCTACTTTTCCTGAGTTGCTACTTTCAAAAGAAGTGTAGTGTTGCTGTAGCTTAACTACGTCCAATGAGGAGTCGCCAGTAGCTTTACTAACTGTAGTAGCTTCCCCAACACTGCCTGAAATACATGTAGAGGCACAGAGCCATTTTCATAGCAACCTACTACTTTTTTTCAAAAGTAAATTTATCAAAATTGAAAAAGTAATCCAATATTAGGAGTTTTCTTGACTTCACAAATGTTTGATTTCCACAGAACTAGTTAAAGACGTAGTGAAGGAGGAGGAAGTAGTATTTGGTACATCAAGAGTCTTGTAATGTGATATTTAAACCTGTCTTAGAAAATGAGTGCCATTAGTGATAAACATATTCCTCAATCACTGGCTCCTGTTATTTCAGTAATAAATGATGTTTCTGTCACAGTTTTCCCTTGGAAACCCCACTGTAACTTCATTAAATCTGTAATGTTATGGGAGAAAGGGAACCAGAGAGCTGAGTCTGCCTTGTGATTTCACCCCCCTGCTGCTCAAGAGAAATGTGTTCTTTGATGTGCTTGAAAGAGGCAGGATTCCACATTTTCCTTGTAAATTCTTTCATTTATCTATCTCGCTTTAACAATTTGAAACTAAAGTCACCTCAAGCTGCACTCTGGGATGACAAACACATGATTCACGATTTATAATTGTTTGTTTCTCTCTCCCTGCTTCTCTCTCTCGGTCTCTTTCTCAGCACGGTTCCATCCTGGGAGGCAGGTGCTTGGGTTATGGTTAGCGTTCTGCATTGTGGGCTCTGATGGGACTGCCGATGCATTATATTGTGAGCCAGATATTGCTGTCCCTTGGCTGCAGTCTGACGGGCAAATGGATACTGCCTGCGCACCCTGCCCAGGGATAAAGAGAAAGACAAACCGGCAGAACGAGGGATCAGCCAAAGCGATATGATTGTGTCTGACACTTAACACCTGAAACCAACTAACTTCTTGCAAATTTGGTGTAAAAACATAATAATAATCATCATTATCATCATCATTATCATCATCATACAAGATATTATGATTGAATAAAAAGAAAAAACATCAGCAGCCAACCAGCTGGAAAATCACACACAAGCACTCATGCCGATGCTGAAAAGACTTGTTTGCACCTATCATTCTGTGGTGTAGCCGGTCATTTAATATGCTGTTTGACTAAGGCAGCTTCTTAGACTGGCTTTGAAAGTGGATGGCGGTATTGATCAATGCCATTTGTTTCCATTTCAAAGAGCCATTACGCCATCGTGACATGTTGTTTGGACGGCAGGTCTATGCTCATTGGCACAAACAATCTGATGGGTGGACAAAAACCAGCCAGTTTGGCGACAGGGCAGCACTTTTTTTTTTATTTTTCTATTTAACACCTCATGCATATTTAGGTCACACATGCACAAAGAAACATGCAGTCAGCTGAGCAAACACATTTTCTCAGTTTGAGGTTAGATAATAGGAAGTGCTGCACAAGTGAAAGAAGAGCTGCAGTCGTAGGCATGCTATTGTTGTAAAATGGTCAAGTCAAAAAGTTCTACTGTGTAGTATTTAGATTTTCCCCCCCAATTTTTACCAAATACAGCATGAAAAAATATAAAATATAATAGGGGCAGGTAGCAGCAGGAATCAAGGTAATGTACTTGTACAGTATGTGTTGCATTGAGGGCTCAATACCAGGAATTGAGATAGTCATATTTACCGAAAATTCTCACCAAAATCAACTCCCTTTCGTGGGAAAAATACCTGTGGGAACTCGTGAGTTTTAGCATTTGCGCACTTGTCTAACCTTGAAATGCTGTTGGAAATATAACTGGGCAAACTTTTCACCTGCAGTGCTGTCTTCCAATTTTTATGCTGAAATGGCAGCTTACAAATTCAGCTGTGTGGCCAAATGTTTTTTACAGTAAGTGTGAACAAAGTGCAAATTCTGTGAACAAAATCTATACAGGCGGTTCAACAAGTGGCTTAATCAGCCTCGCAGGCCTTCATCCCCAAATCAGAGCGAAGAGCAACATTCAACAGGTATAGAGCATCAAATGCACAAGATGGTTCCAGTGTTACAACTAAAAACTACACTTCTCCTGTGCCTCAAATCACCAAAACAATATGTCGAAATGGCTGCGTATGATAGATTTTCCTTCCCTGCCACTGCACCCAGTAATAATCTCAGGTCAGGGCTGTAAAGATTCTCAGAAGAATATGCTAAAAATCATATCTTCTTCTCTATCTATGTCAAAGATCAGCCCAGTATCCTGGAAATAACATTCATATTGGACGACGCTGCACCCAGCGATTTACGTCAAATGGATGTAAAAAAAAAAGTTGGCGGTGGACATAATCCAGGCCTTTGCAGTATCGTCCAATACTGACATTCTTGTCTAGCAACAGGGTGAGAGAGAAATCACAGTTTTCCCAGCAAAAGAGTCATATATTCCCAGGAAGTAATCATTTAAAAATCACAGGAAGACAGTCTACCCTAGTTGCATCCCTCTTGCTGCAGCAGTCCCAGACCTCCTCTGTTACTGTGAAGAGTGTTCATCACTGACATACCATATAAAATGCGGTTCAAAGAAACAGCGAGGAACAATGTTCAAAGATTCAACATGCTGATCTGTGTGACTTACATCTGTCCTACTTTTCCGTGCAATTCAACAGGATGTAACTGCCCTGCCGGTCGCCTACAATTTTCAGCTTGTCTTATTCGCCTCCAGTTCTATAGAGATCACAGCCATATAAAAACTGCTTTGGTCCGCTTTGCGCTGTCTGTGACAATCACAAGTCTTTCAGTCGCCACATCATCGCCGCTGAGATTAAAAAGCCAAAGGTTCCCCTTGCTGGCTTATACAGGTATGTGTGTGTGTGTGTGTGTGTGCGCATGTGGCTTTCCAAAGGAAGCGCCCATGCAGTGTGTGAGCTGGCCAGGTGTTGTGGGGTGACGATGGACCTATTTTCCAGCTGGCTGCTCTTGTTAGAAGTCTGCCGGGCACACAAATCGCAGGGATTGATTTTGCTCAACCACAGTAAAAAGGAGGGCTGTGATTACAATGCATGCTTCAACCAAACTTTAACAACTTTCAAAGTCTCCTCTCCTCCGTCCTGTAGCCCTGTCCCCTGCCCTAAATAAACATTTTTGATTTTCAGAAGATAAACAATTATTTTCCTGCAGCAAAATAAGCGCTTGAGAGGCAGGAATTTCTACTTTTGAGCGTGTTTTTGTCATTGTGGCTGAAGTAATTATAAGTACTGTACTCAACTAGTTAAACTTGACCTAGTTGCAGTACAGTATACAGTATACAGACCAGTTAGCATTATTGGCCTGTGTAACCTACTGTACTGGTAGGATCTTGGTATGGAGATTTAGGGCTCTGTAAGGCCCTGTGCAAAAANNGGGTTGCCCCTCCATGTCGGGGCTGCTTCAGGCTGTCAGGATGCTCCAAACACAATCGAATTTGGCGTCCTCTCAAAGGCTGTTTCTGAACTGCTGTCTAATACGGCTCAGCGAGCAAATGCCAGTACACTCAATGCAACTGGAGGTCTGTTCATTAATGACATCCACACCAGATGGAGCTTGTGAGATGCGGTCGGAGGAGATGCAGTCGAAGGCGGCTCCCTGGAGAGAGAAAGAGAGAGAGAGAGAGGGAGAGAGAGGGAGAGAGAGAGAGAGAGAGAGAGAGAGAGAGACGCAACTCTTCAGTCTTTTTTTGCTTTTGAAAAAGAAAAGTCAAGCGACGTGTTTTTGCCAGGGAAACATCTTTGACATGAAGCTTAAAACATGCAGCCTAGAGGACTTATATAAAAAACACACACAGACAATGACGTGACATATTTGACCACGTTTTGCAATGTGGCACTTTGCTTTGGTCACAAACCCTCCATTTCGCCTGTGCGATCGGGCCAGATTTGATTTGATTTGGACATTTCAGCCCAGCCTACTGTAAGTTATCACCGCTTTTCACCTTCTGTTGCCACCGCAAAACCCCTGGTTGTTTTCAGGCCTGATGAAAAGGCTTCACCTGAAGGGCCAGTCATTTAGCGTTTACAGCTCACTACCTGAGTGGCACTGTGCACACGGGGCCTCGTTCACTGCAGCATCGGACCTAATTCTCCTGGCAGTTTGGACAGCTTGATTTCTTCCTGGAGGTCTGGTGAACAAGTGTCTGGAAATGCCACTTCTTGATGTTGCTCCTACAGTATGACTGGTGCTTGGCTATCACAAAATCTCTCAAAAGGTATATGCGTTTGATTTCCATGTTAATAGGAAAAAATGACCTCTTCATACTAAGGTGTTTTCTCATTTCTGGGGGCAGTGCAGCCTCTCATTTTTGCTTGTAGTGGCACTACGCAAGGCGGTCCCTTCTCACCCTCAAACAACATGTATCTCCTCGGCCTTCTGCCAGAGCCCTGTTATTTAGTCTTCAAAGCAAGCTAGCGTTGGCGTTAAAATAACTGTTATCAATATGCCAGGGACATCTGCTCCTGCATTTAAACTGTTTTTTCTGTGTGTACATGTGTTTTTTTTTTTCCCTTTTCATTTGTGTTCCTGCACCGCAGCAGTGTAGCAAGAACTCATAATTAATCCAGCACATATAATTGCATTTCAATCCATCTGGGTGCTCTCATGACGGCGTGATTCTCCTGCATCCAGATGTGTCTATTCCATCACAGCCTAATAAGCCTCCGCAAAGCCCTGCTTAAATGCAACCTGAAGATGAGAACAATGGAAAAACAAAAATGGAGGCTAAGTAGAAGGGGAGCTGAAATCAATTTGAGCCGCTAAATGGTTGTTTGGATAAGAGACAAACATCGAAAATGTTTTTTTCTTCTCAGGCAGGCCTTCAGTTGAGATGTTGAAATGGTGTTTTGATTTGATGCCATTTGAACTCCTTATTCTCCACTTGTACATTTACATGTGTACTTACAGTCTGTGCTTCCTAAACCTTGACTCCATGAAACTGTGACCAACATGGCACCTGCCTCTTAACACCTCATATAACTGCGAGGTGAAGAGTGGGTCAGAGAGGCTAAACAGAGCACGAGTGGGAGAAGGAGAGTGAGAGAGAAGATGTAGAGGTTCCAGGTTCACTCAGGGTAGCACTTTATCAGCCAAGTGCAGCTTCCCCCCACCAGATTGGCCTCGTGTGTTTACGTGCCGAAAAAAGGGCCTATCTCAGGGCTACAGCTCGAGCTCAGGAGGGCTACGCCTGCCCGCCCTGCTCACGCGCTCACTCAGCATGGAGTTGAAGAGTTCACCCAGCAGGCTGAGAGTTGCTTCTGATCCAGTAATATGGAGAGTGAACCCCAGGCAGGCCTACCGAGGGCTCACCAACGAACAGTGCTGAGCCTAGCTCCCCGTGCAACGCTCCCCCGTCACCCCGTCCACTCCCCGCCACACACAAGCGCACATCTATAATAAAGATATTCTGCACTCTGTTTACTCCTTTGCTCTGCATTCGTAAGGTGAAAAAAGTTGAGCCATGAAATCGGCGGAGATGAGCGAGGGGTTGGAAGTTGGGATGGGGGTTGATTATTTATACTTGCTCAGCCTGGGAAAGTGTAAAGTGATGTGTGCTAATGTCCTCACAGGTTTATCCGGTGACGGATTAACAATGCTCCTTTCTTTTGACTGTTCAATACATTGGTTTACGCATACCTAGACAGCCTCTGCAGCATGAAAGTCAAAGTATGAATTTAAAAGCTACATAAATTAATGTTTTTTTTTCCTTTCTGTTGTTTTCCTTCATTTTTTTTCAATGTTATAACCGTTCGAAGTGAGAGAGGTCTCGCTGAAATGGAGGGAAAACGAGCTCTCATTCTGTGGTCGCCTCTGGCAATGCTTTGGCATTATTGTCCCTAAGTGCCCAGAGCTTGGTGTGAATGAGAGTGAACAGGCAGGAGAGACACAGAGATCTGACTGCATGGAAAACTGTAGGAGGGGGAGACAGACAGAGACACTGAGAGTGAGTAAGAGGGGACACATTGTTTGAAAAATAATATTAATAAATGGTAATGGCAGACAGGAGAGCCAGACAGTGCAGAGGAGGGATGAATGGCAACACACTCAGCTACAACTGTACCATGTTACTTGTGTGTCTGTGTGTTTGAATGCGCAGGCAAAACACGGCACTGATCATAAATGCAGAACAAACATGTTCACGGCTTGAACTTCCAAACACAAACACACTGTGCAAGCCTCTCATGTCAGTTCCCCTCTATCAATGCTACATGTGAAGTTTCTTGTGTGTTCCTACTGTAGCGCTGTGTGTGTGTGTTCTCTGCACCATCACTATCTGCCTGAGGATGGGATGATTTTTAATATGTGGTTCTCACTAATGCTTCTTCTGCAGTCTAATGGTGATTGCACTCCTTTGCCCAGTCCTTTCATTCGTACCAGAGGATCTGGCCTCATCAATGATTGAGCACGGGCTTGCACAGAAAGACGAGTAGCAAGCCGACAGGCTGGGAGCAGGACAGGAAGGCTGGTTTTATTCTCAGCAACGCTGTGTGTGTGTGTGCATGTGTGTGGGCAGAACAGAGGCCATTTTCCAGCTGAAGACACACTGGTTTACGTTTTGACCGGGGAGACAGGGCAGAAAAGCTGGCTAAAGAACGATGAGGGTAAACAGAAATGGAGGTGTGTGTGCTACCCGCTGAGCCCCGCTGTTATCCAGTACAAAATACCACAGAATCCCAAAGGTGTGTGTCCATCTCCATCAGCCTGTGTGTCAATGCACATGCTATTGCTATCTTTATGACCTCATCAAGGCGAGACAGGCTGTATTGGCGGGCTTCGGCGATGAAGCGTTGCCGGCTCTCCTGTCTCTGATGGGCCCTGTGTGGCCTTGCCAGGAGGGATGCGTGTGTCGATGGATGCAGATGGCCTTATAATGAGAGACAGGGGAGGATGGATACAGTCATTGGTCTTAATGGAGCCTCGCCTTTATTTATGAGACAATACGCTATGGTTTCCTAACAAAAGAGGGGCAGGGATAATGTCATCACTGTCAGCGTTATACCCTCCCCCACGCAGAGTGCCATAACTCCTCCTGTCAGCTGCACAAGGATATACCGTGAGCAGACGTAAGGGTGTGTGCGCTGATGGAGGCTGAAGTGTTTGTGAAGAGTGTGCATTTACGTGTGTGTGCGAGAGAGAGGATGTTTGTGTGCGCGTCCACTCAACAGGAGCCACTTTATTGGCCCTGTTGGCCTTTTTTCATTTCATGGACGGGAAATCTTTAATTTGAGCCTCGCTCGCTGTCACCCAGCGTCGCCTCTGCCATCACTCTGCTCTACACAGCTTCACGCCCCCCCAAGTGAAAATCGATAGCCGATCGGCTACTCCGGGTGGCAACCTCAATGGCGGCACATTTCATTTTAATCTTCACCAATGTGGCTCTGGTCCAGTGTTACGACTCATGGCTCATAGGAATGAAGTAATGAGAATACTGTACCTGCAAGAGGAATGGAGAAATAAAAGAGTTAACTCCAAAACTCAGAGTTCCATAGATTTTTTCTTTTAAGCCCAGTCAGCTCATTTTTCTGTTATTCATTGCTTATGAATTAATTCAAAGGAAACATCAATCTCGGCGACCATAAAGCTCCTGAGTCCATGATTTTGAATTCTTACTTCAATGAGTATGTGATTTATCCTTTTATGCACCAACATTATTGGTTCAGTTTTAAGTGCTTAACGTTCTGGCGTTAGGTCGCTCAAGTGCATTTCATGTTGTTTAAGTACTTGAAACAATATTCAAATCAGTTGTGCTTTACTGTTATTGGCATACTGCATATCTGATAGAAAATGCAGTGTTTAAATACATCATTGTACAGTAGCTGGTGTGTGTTTACAGGCTCTGACACACTTCTGGTAACCTTTGCTTAACTAGCTATCAGCCCCTCAAATTTTTATTCTTTCTCTGGCGAGATTAAAAGCTCACGTGAGCCAGGGAGAGGCAGAGGTGCACAGAGAGAGCCGCAGTGAGCGAGTGAAGCAGAGAGCGAGAGAGTTCAAGGAGGCTGACCTCACTCGATACGCTATCGATTTGCTCGTTTGGGTTCACAGCAAGAGTCTGACACTGGAACTTAACAGCTGAAGGCTCCATCTTGAGTAGCAGATGTGAATAAGATCAACTTCAATCGCCTTATTTTCCCTGTCACGTCCCAAAAA
>NTHP01000258.1:233086-256003 GCA_003416845.1 Oplegnathus fasciatus | reverse complement strand
AAAAAAAAAAAAACAACCTCCAAGCCAGCATGAGAGTATAAATTGTATGTCATCGAGCTGTTATCATGTAGCAGTAAAACATATTACTGCTACTTCAGTCTGATTGTATCCATGCCAATGTTTGTTGATGTTTCTTCATACTGTACATAATTTATGTTGACTGTGTAGTTGTTCTATCTCTGGATGTGGAAGCGTGTGGTGCGTTTGAGCGTGAACTGTCCTTTTATTTCCGTTTGTCTTAAATCCATCTGCCTTGGCTTAAAAAAAAACAAAAAACGTTTCACCCCACTGACATTTTATTTTAAGTGACTGGTTGCTCAGCCACTATTCACCTCCCTCTCTCTCTCCCCTTCTCGTTCTCCTTCTTTCTCTCTCATTTTCCATCTTTCCTCTGTGTCATTTCTTGTGTGCAAACCGGATATTCAACATTTATGGTTTACAGAAGCTGTCATGTATAATTCAGGCGTGATAACTTCTCTGATGAATTGACCTTGAGGCGGGCCTAGGCTTTTGATTACACTCCAGTAGCCTGATGCTACAGCTGCTTGAAGGTATAGCGTGGGCTATTTAGGAGCTGTTGGTCTCTGTTTCCGCTGATGTGCACTACCCCCTTGCTATTGGAGATGGTGCATGTGCATTAGTGTGTGCATGAGCACATTCGTGTATTCACTTACTGTAAGGTGAATTATATACTATGTTTGTCTGCATGTAGATGTTTTGTATGTGTTTGGTTTGACCAGTTAAAGTGGTCTGCAGCAGCCAGTCAGGCAGATTATAAACAGCTAGTTCTAATCCAGAAGAAATCAGAGCCAAAGCACAAAAGCTGTACCTCTTATTTAGACTACAAGAGGGAACAGTGGAACAAGATTTAAATAAAGGAACAGGGATTGGTGACGAGCCAACTAACTGCTGTTGACAGCACTGTGTTCCCCATAGTTTTGCAGCCCCACTTTGAAGACAGATTACTGTGGATTAATGCAGTCTGCAGACTTAAAGTCTCCGATGGTGCCTTTTGACAAAAAGGGGGCAAAATGCACTTGAGGTGAAGTGGGTGTATGGCAAGTCACATTGATTATACTGGAGACACAATTTAAATGTCTGGAAATTCAAAATGTAAAAAAGAATCTGAAAAGTTCTGACTACTCCTAAATGAACTTCAGCTATTTATAATGTGAATCTGGTCAAGCTATCAATGATAAAATGGTTTGATGATCTGTAACTTCATTATTGTAGACATCTTAACAGGAACCATGGAGTTATGAAAAGGGCAACAAAAAAAAAAAATGATATAAGGACAGTAGAAATAAGTTTCTACGTGTACATTCTGTATGTACTACAGGGGACAAAATAATCAGAAGTAAACATTGGTATACCTTAGACAAACATAAAAAAAAATAAAAAATTAAGAGATTATGAGTCATGTATACAAGGAAAATTATGGTCTCCAACATGGCACTTTCTATTTTAAAATTGGAAGATTTATTGAAACTCTGTGGACCAGACTCTTAAGCTAACTTATAATTGAACTTCAGCCGATGTTTTAGCCAAATGGTTTTGGTTATCCAAACCCATTTACTCCAATTCGCACACCAATGGGAAACCATGTGTTGCAGAGCCTGGAGCACCAGTTAGAATCACGTAAAGCTATACTGTTGTTGGCCTGCCTAGCTCCTCCAGTTGCTGCATCTTCTGTCCAATTATGTGGATATGTGTAGATAACATAAGATAGCACAGTCAACCGTGGCATTCCGCTGGCAGCATCTGATGTGTGGCTTCTATGAAGGAAGTGATGAAAAGAAATGTTTTGTTCAAAAATAAGAAAAGTTGAGTCTCTTCAAAGATGACAGTTGATGTGACTCTATTTTCTCAAGGCTGAATGTAATTGGATGACAAAAGGGCTAATTTGCTTCACTGAATCAACAAAATTACGGGGAAAAATACTGAAGAGAAGCTTAAAATCCCAACGTGAATTCATTAAGTTAGGCTGTTATTTTCTTTAGTGAAACTGAAATACGTTCTAACAACTTTAATGGATAAAAAATACCCATTAAAATTGTTATCATGTTGATGACTAAAGCCATGTATCATTGGAGAGTGCGTATCATTTATGTTACAGAATTTGAACAAATCTTAACTGGCAGCTGTTCCTGAAAGTTGGCACCCTGAAATGTTAGTCTGAACTCTCTCTGGGCATCGACCCTGGTTCTCCTCTGCATGGTTATATTTTTTAACACACTTTCAAATGGATAATCACTCAATAACACACACTGGCGTCATCCTTTACAGTTTGTGCTCGGGCTTTAAATGCCATGTGATTACTCCTTACGGCTCTTATAGTATAGGGCAGATTTAGACGGGAGGCTGTAACGGCATATCAAGTGCTGTGTGGTAGTTTGTTACGCCTGCTGCACATGTGCAAACATCTGCATATCATCGCCGTAGCTCCATTTATCCTCGCAACATTAAATCCATTTACCTCTTGCATGCCACGAGTCTAAATCTGGGGCCGAGTAATTAAATGCCATTCTCTTCCTCCATTAGAGAGATAATTAAGTAGGAAACCGGCACTCGTCTCATTGCTCTTTTATACAGAAGTAAATGGAGGCTGGGATGGGGTAAAATAGATGCTACCTTGACTGAAAATCTCCTGATTAGTGGAACCATCTGTAATTTCTTCATCTCTGTCATTCATTGCTTCTCTGTCTTTCTCTGTAATCATCTCACTCTCTTTCTTTTTGCTTTTGTATTAACACGCTCATCAGGTATGACTAAATTAGCAGATTCTTGCATCACATGTTAAAGAGTTCCAGGTTTTATTGCACCCCTGCGTAAACAAATAGCTTCAGTGGTTGCTTTGGCTGTCTGTCATTGATAAAAGACCATCTGTTCTATGCTCTGGAGAAGAAAGATCAACTTGGTAATCTGGATTTGACAGTAATGATTCACAGTGTGTCACAATCTGTGACGTTTTCACAGACGGGCGCCAGGGTTTCCATTTCAGAGGTAGTGGTAAATCGGTGGTGGAAAGTGGGAAAAAAAAAATGCAGACATTTGAGGAAACTCTCACAATTGGTGTGAAATCCAAATAAACCCTCTTATTTTAGCACAAGGGTGCTATTCCACTGGGGATTATTAGAGATTAGGAAGCCAGTGAATATGGAGTCTAAACATGCAGTAGAATCCTGTTAGCTATCTAAAGAAGCATGAAGGTAGTGTTAGATGAGATGAGATCAAGTGATATCAGTTTCCAAGATAAATATTCTTTGAACATTCATCCAGCACAACTTGAAAAAAACGTCATACTTTTAATCTTTTTCAAAGCTAACTTCGGAATTTAGGTTAATGAAAGCAATTCATGGTGAGACTACTTTTATTCAAGCATTTATTTTTTCTTGTAGGGCATCTTTTAACATGTGTTCTGTCATTGATTTGGTTTCTGTTTTAATAATTCATGCCATTTTGACTCAACAAAATGGATTTTTGTTACATTTCAGTAAATGCTCAGCCTTTGATGAGTACATGCTGTGCTACTTTACTAAATGCTAATCACAATTTACACAAGTAACTGGAAACAAAATGAAGGAAAGGTCCCCATTTTGAACTTTTCAGTTCTCAGATGCAGCAAAAAGAGTGGCTTGTTCCCCTCACAGGTTTTCCAAAATGTATCTGCATTTACATAAAGGCAGGCAGCTCTCCTTTCTCCTCTAAAAGGCGCAAAGAATGGCAGGACACAGCATAACCTAGGCGTGAGACACGGTAACATGCGAGTATATGGAAGCCAGTGTTTTTTTAAAAGCCTAAAGCTGTCGTCAGCATGCACAATGTTCAGAGACGTTCAGGCAGATGTTCCTGCTCAGGCTTGATTGCCTTCGCCAAGGCCCATCAGGGATTGCACTTAGCCTAGCTAGAGCCAGCAAAAAAAGACACAGAGTTATTTTAGCTACGCTCAGTTCTTCCATTAGGTACAGCTGAAATATTGACGCTGCTCGCTCTTTCCACTGCTTTCCTCCATGCATCTCGCGTACCTAAGGTCAAGAATTAGTTGGACTAGATTTCTGTGTTAGCCAACAAAAGCTTTTGTCTTTCTCTGCTCAGACTCACAAATTTGGCACTGCCCTTTTCCTTTTTGAGCAAAGTGTTTTGACAGTTGTATGCTTTTGTCTCTATAGTCCCAAAAGATATCTATGTTTGTTTTTTGGCTGTCTCCTCTGACGTATGCACTTAGTTTAACCTCTTTAATTTCACACTTTGGCTGGTCCATCAAACTCATGTTGTGCCAAAAAAATAAAATAAAATTAAAACCTGCGTAACTCCGTCTAGCAAAGATATCTAGAATTTTCTACTTGTCATAGTGGTACAGACATAAAAATAGTGTCTTGCAGTTAATGTTTCACTTAAGTGTTGTATACAGTTGCTTTTATGAAGCACTTCAAGCAGACTGTAGATATGAGGCCAAATATTAAGTTGTGGAAATATTTTGTGTGTCTGTGTGTGTGAGAATGTGTGTGTGTCAAGTCAGTTTTATTTATACAGCCCAGAATCACAAATCACAATTTGCCTCAAGGGGCTTTACAAGATCCTCATAATTCTTCTCTTATTTGGTGTTTTAACACAGTTAACAGTCAAGCACAATCTGCATTAGTAAAGGATAAACAGCATTCAACATATGTTTTACGAATACCAGCATATGGAAAGTACCTGACCTGATAATTAAAATTTTAGACACACAAACGTGACGATCATCTGATCTTTGTGCAAACTACAATTCCCGTGAGGGAAAAACAAGTCGTTTGAACTTCATCAGAATTCTTTCTCTCTCTTGGATGATTCTGCCTGAGGTGTGTGTGTGTGTGTGTGTGTGTGTGTGTGTGTGTGTGTGTGTGTATGCTCATATCTTGTTTATCTGCCTATCAACAAAGGCGGGTGAACACATCTTTCTATCTCCTCACATCGCACGCCTAGTCACCAGCCTTCTGGGAAGCTAACTTGCTGCATGCCTTAAAGGTTAAGATTGAGAAATGGTCTTATCTTAATATTTCAGATGTAAAACATAACAATACATGTCAATATTTAACAGGTGTACTCTACGTTGGGAGAAAAAGGTTGTACTATTTTGGTAATACTTGATAGTAACAAAAGCCAAAGCCTTATTCCTGCATAATCATATTTTCTTATTACCTTGTATTTCTAACACTATTATTATTTACTCTAATGCAGAGAGCGCTAGGCTTTTAATGTACTGTAAGCCTGTTTTATAAAGAGACAAGCCTTTACTTCCAATTCCCCCTGTTTCATATGTAAATCAGATCATATTCTAGTAAAAATACTGCCTTTATTTATCTACCCACTTTTTAATTTGCTCTTAACGCAAACTCCTGCTTTTGTCAGGATAATGTACACTTTCACAACATTATTATACAACAGTTGTGTCATACTCACCACTATGCTGCTGTGACGTTCCCTTTTCCCCTCCCCTCAACAGAAATACTGTTCTTAATTCACTAAGTAGTTCCAATCAGTTCTACATCGCCTTTTTTTTTCTTGTTCTACATTAAGGTGCTTTCAGTGAAACTTCCTACAGATATATTTCACACTAAAAGCCTTCCAGCAGCTCTAATTGCATAATCCTCACTTTTCCTGATAGGCTTTTAATGTGAAACATCTGCAGAAGGTATTGAGTTTGACAGCAGCTTAACACTGAACGAACGCCAAAGTAGAACCAATTAGAACTGCTGAAATTACTATTTGAACCATTATAGTACAGGTAGTTTGATGGGAGGGTATATTAGGGACTGGCCTTTATCTGTGCTGGCCATTTAACTGGTTATTTTTGGTTTATATTTGAGACTACTGACCTGTTACAAAATAGTCCTCAGAAGAGCAACGTTCAGTAACATGCAGCTACTTTGTTTTGTCTGATCCCAATGAAACAAACATTATACTCCTCAGGTTTGTTAATGTTTATTTTCCATATCCATTAGAAATAAGGTAGTTGTAATTGTAAGACTGGCGAGCTGTGCCATTACAAGCCGCCTCCAATGTACCTCCTGCCGACTGTCATATCATTCACCTCTCCTGAAAGTGACCTAAAATCTGTGCATCCACACGTGGGGAAAGGAGAGACTGCTTTCCAGCCATAATTACTCTGTTCCATATTCATGAGAGAGAGGGCCCAGTGCGAAATGTCAGTGTTTCCCACCATGCTTTGTCCTATGCTCAGCCAACTCTAATTGGACCGGCACAGGTAGCCTAAGCAAAGGGGAAGATGGAAGCCAGCCTGGATTGTGGTCAAAGGGGCCTGTGGTTGAATTTTATCACCTCACCGCAGTATCAGCACAGAGCCTCACCAGGACAGGATGGCCAATATTCAGCTACCCTGGGGTAATTAAAAATGTCCTCCATTTAATTTACACCCGGCTGGTGAAGCATGATATCATTATTGGAATGCATTATAATTCAAGGTTATTATAGGTCTGCTGTGTTTTAGAACAGGCAATCGTAAGATGGTGGAAACCTATTAGAGTGCTGTGGTACTAAACACTGGTTTATTTCAGCCCAAAGAAAAGGCGCAGTAGTCCTCTGTGCATTATGTCATCCTTTCCTGTCCCCTGGGATGTGACCCAAAACATCTCTACACACCATGAGTTCCAGGGCGCTGACAATTTTGCAGTGACAGCAGTGTTGTGGAGTCACACCTGGCGGAGAGCTTTGCATACCTGCTGTACACTAGCATCTGTTATACGGGCCCGATTAACTGTGTTTTGATGCAAAAGCGCCCACGCTGGCATGTGCGCACACACCAGCAGAACACGGTTACAGCTCGGCAGCTGAGCATCGCCGTCCCTGTCACTTTGGTAAGTGAAGTGAGGCAGGGAGAGAGAGGGCTGAGGTATGTGTGCATGTAAGTGTGTGTGCGCGTGTTTGTTTACGTGTGCGTGTATGTATGTAGGAGCAAGGGTAGCAGGTGATGGTCTATTGTTCTACAAATTAGCTGACAGTCAACCTCCAGCTGGCCTGTGGGTGACACACGTGGGCTGAGTGGCAGGTGCGATCGATTCAAGAGCTTTGTAGCCGCTCCATGTTGCTTTTGTCAAAAACAAGCAAAATTGAGGTTTTGAACGGCAGCAGAGGCGTGGGGGTTGCTGTTGAATAGTCACTCTGCGCTGCACTTGAATGCACAATGATGCTGTTTTCAAACTAGGCTGGCCTGTATTGTTGTCCTCTCACAAGTACGAGTTGAGCAATGGGAATCTTGGACAACATCATGATGGCTTTTAGAGGAGGTGTTGAATTGAATATCTGACTCGTCCTCGTTGAGTTTTATGTAGCGGTTGAGCTTTCTTTGTTCTCTCTTCGTAAAGGACGTTTCAGCCACACAATCAACCATTAGGCTGCTTTTCAATCGATAATGGCTGTGCGTCAAAAAATTCCATGTCGTTGTCCAGCGGGGGCGCTGGCTTAGAGGGCTCCAGCATAAAAAAGATTGTGTCATCTGGCAAAAAAAGTTGATGTAAACTCAGTGTTTGCTATAGTACACTGACAATGTGATACACCTGCCAATCACATACTGTAACAGGTAGAATACCCTGTAGCATGTGCATTGTAGCTGTGCGCTAATTCCACTGCTTACTTTGCCAGTGTCGAGAACAAGCAGCACATTTATGCTGAGCTTCCCAGAGTTCCTGCCATGTTGAATATTAACTGCTGTGCAGTGTCTTGGCATGTGGTAAGTATTTTAAGTAGACATTATGGTTGGTATTTCATCCTCTCACAGGTACCTGTAGCAACACATCCAAACCAAGGCAGCCCCCTGCGTTCTTTGGAAACTGATGGTTTGTTCAACCACTTATTACAGCTTATCTTTACACTCTACTGACAAGCAACCTCTTGTGGTCGTGGAAGTCTTTACTGTCCTGTCCAAGCAGCAAATGTTGTAGGGTGATGTTATACTGCAGCAATGCATCTTAGGGATGAACCTGAGATGGATATTCCCAAAGTCCTATGTTCACAGGATCCCATGTTCCCCAGCTCCATATTCCCCTAATATAACACATGAGACACAATTTACGTATGTCCTCTTAGTGATTTAAAATATTTACAAATGTTTATAAAAAATGAAATTATGAGATTATTGATTAAAAATGCTTCTTCTTCTAGGTATCCTCTTTACAATGTAATTCAATCTGTTTTTGTCTCCAAGTAGCCTATGCTATTCTTTCTTCTGCATCTTATCGATATATGTTCGAATCACTCAAAGATGCAATTCTCTCTCTTGGTAGACAATTAGGCGAGCTACACTGAACATTACTTCTCTGACTTTCTGAATGCTTTCATTATTATTGCTCTCCACACAGTCTACAGTCTAAAATCAAGTGGATTAATAAAGGTGTCTTTGTTATATCTTTGTTGTCCAATTACCTCAAATAATTATGCCATTTCTTACCATTAGGGAATGCTTTTTCTTAATGAAAAAAATTTGCTGAGAACATAAAACCCTTTGAAAGGTCTCCTTAATGTGTTGAGGATATTAAGCTGGGGAACACAGGACCCCGGGAACATAGATACGCTCCTAGCAACTACTGTGACCGTATTCACGTAGTTTTAGTTGCCTGCACTTAACCAGATCCCCAACCGTATAGGTGGCAGATCAGAAAAGGCTCACGTGAATCACTTTTGTAGCGGTCGAACTGGTCATTTTTTGGAGATACTGACGAGCAGCCTATCATGTTAGGTATGAGAACTTTTTTGTTCTTTGGACGCAGTGCTTGTGTCGGTCTGAACAACGCGGCAAAGTGATGCACTTGTTGGTGCGTGTGTGTGCATCAGCATGAGCACATGTGTATACCATCCGTACTCGAGCATGTGAGTGTGCAGATGAGCACAGGCAACATGGACATATTACTGTTGTGATGGTTTCTCATTCCTACACCATCCCATAGGCAATCATTTCTGTCTCTCACCCACTCAGCCGTCACATGTATCACACACAGCATAAAATCCCCGGGCACTTTCTCCCTCAACGAGGTATGATCCATATTTCATATATTGCCTGTAAATCGCTTGGCCAGAACTGTTTTGACGAAGCCCTGGAAGTGGCAGGGGGCAGATTGGCTCTGTGCCTGACTCTTACTGTATCTAGAATACAAACAAGCCTTCCACAGAAACTGTAAAATGCTGTGTATGGTTATTTTTAGTGTCAGTTTTCAAGGTTGAAATGCTCTCTATTACCATTTCTTAGCAATCTAGTGTGTTGTGCCAGTTTATCATCATACTGGCAAACCAGTGTTTATTCATTGGAACCAATTTGCCAGAGTGCATTAAGACAGGGATTAAAATGTTGAGAAATGGAAAACGGCATCATCAGGCTTCGTGAAATAGAGCAATCAAACTCCCATTCTCCTGTAAAGTAGTGCCAATTCCACAAGCCCTCTCCTCCCTCTGTCTTACATCAAATAACGCAGCCCCTGTGCAGTAAGCATTTATAAAGTGGGGCTAAAATGGAATCTGTGTAGTATGTCTGTACGCTATGCTAGATTTTTAAAATGCAAAGCCATTGTGTCAAGTCATCTGAGTCGCCTGAGCTCCCCAAGTGTTATAGTTGGATCCTTTGGCGTCAAAGTTTATCACTCCTTCTCCTTTGATGAAGGGACTCGACTGTGTGTTTGTGCATGTGTGAGCGTATGTGACCCTGTGTGTCTTTATGTGTGCTGATCCTTTGATCCTGGATCACCTTGAGGACAGTGGCTCAGGCACCGCCATGTGGGAGACAAAATAGATGTGTACTCTACCCTGAAATGCCTGCGGAAGCTTAATGTCGAGGGAAAGGGAGAAAGAGGGAGATCAGTCGGGTGAGAGGGTTTGTTGTGTGTCTGTGCTTGTATTTGTACATGCTTTTGCACATGGGATTTGCAAAGACTAAAGCGAATTTTCACCTGTGAAGGGCAACATTTTCAAAAACAAGATATATTTATTACAATATACAAAAGATGGACGCAGTTAAAGGACATTTCGGAAAATACGCTTATTCGCTTTCTTGCTGAGGGTTAGATGGGAAGATCGATAACACTCTCATATCTGCCTGTTCAATATGGAGCTGGAGCCAGCAGCCGTTTAGCTTAGCAGAAAGAATGGAAACGAAGGGAAACAGCTAGCCTGGTTCAGTCCACACACAACAAAATCCACCAACCAGCACCTCTAAAGCTCAGGAAATAATCCAGCTATCTCCACTCTTTATGCTAAGCTAAGCAAACTGACTCCAGCCACATATTGAACGGACAGATGTGAGTGGTATCAGTCTTCTAACTCTCAGCAAAAAAAGCATGTCGAACTATTCCTTTAAAGCAACACCTGTACACCGTGATGTAATCCAACACAATAATTCTGCAATACCACCTGGGTGAAGCTGTAGTGTTGAATGTTGTCAGAGAACTGTTGATTCAACTCTCTGGTAATTCTTCAGGCCCCAGTTTGTAGAGCTGTGCTGACTCTATTGTTTCCAGAGCCTGAATGTTAAAGATGTACTTAAATGAGTGTATATTTATCTCTTGGACCTTTTAGTGGGATACCTTCAGAGACATCCCATCTCGCAAAGTGCCACATGATAATATCGCCTTGTCACTTATCTCTGTATTGGGTAAATGCATGACAGGGTGTGGGTGCAGGGTGTGATATCATGAGATCTGTGTTTGCCAGTGAAATAACAGAAATACAGAGCCAACAGTATTTTCATAGGTTTAAGAACTGTTTGCCAACTTTAAACCTTGCACATGATAATTTCAAAACGGTAATATAAACTGTTTTGTGAAATATTATAGTAAGGGGTTAGAGAAAAGCAGATTTGTTCTTCTGCCTTGTATTTATACTATAGCAAGGATCAAATCAGTGCAAACCCCCTGGAGAACAGTTATCAACTCTTTGGGGGGAGGCTCTATTTTCACAGGGGTACACTTAGAGCTCGATAGCTTTGATGCTCAAAAATGGAGATACCCTCCCTCTTGAGGTAATTTATTCCTTTTTTTTGCTAAAGCAGGCCAAATCAATTTACATTGCTATTTTTCAAATTAATATCTATAGACAAGGCTATGCCTTTGCACTGAGCTTGGCCTGTGTGTCCAATATCTCCTTGTCCAAAAGACAGCTATTATGTAAGCTAATATCAAAAGAACTTTAGATTATTACATCCCATTCTAGGATTCTTATAACCCCCTGTATAGCTGTGTGGCACTCAGTAGTTGTTTGCTGTGTGGCTGGCAGATGTCATATGCTGCTGATCCTGGAGGCTGCAGCTGTTTCACACCAAGAAAGGATTTTGTGTGAGTGGCAATTTCATTGGTCCCTGTAGGGGAATTCTCTTTTCACTTTCTCCCATCCAGTGAGGGAAGCTTTCCCAGAGTTGGTATAGATTCAGAATCTTTATTGCTCAAGGACACTTCCGCGGAATTGGTGCTCTCCAACACGTGGGTTAAATTCAGGTTATCCAGTTGAGGGATCTCTCTAACCAAAAGGCAGCCATATATTTGTAATACTTGTGTACTGGCTTGTGTTTTGCCTCATTTTTACTCCAGATTGGTAAAATAATAGCCCTCATTTAGTCATAGCTTAGTACCAGATGGATCCAGTTTCCACAGACTTCTGATAAATCAGCTCTGGTATACCATAATGTTACTGCTTTTTGTAACTGGTTTGAGAAGCCACCTACATCAAGCACCATTTATTTTGTTCAGTATTTTATCAAAGCCTTCATTTCTTTTTAAAGACTACAGTTGGCATAGTGAAGTATCTGAATCTCCTCTCCAAAGGCGCTCTAAAGATGTAGACTGTAGCTTCAATACCTAATGAATGTTCCCGCGCAGAAGTCTTTTGCAATAAAAACCTAATCCCTTACACACATCTTTATTTGTGACAAATAAAAGGTGAGACGGAAATCTGTTTGTGCAGAATAATTGTTTGTTCTGTAGAAACTAGGTCTTTGGGGATTCTATTGTTCCCAGTGCCGCACCCAAGGGAACACGCCGTGATGTGCGTCTTATCTTGATTCACATCTTATATGAAAACAAAAATAAATTTGTGCAGTTTAGTCATTCATTTTTAATAGATTCCACCAGCATTTTGTGAAATATATTCACAGCTTCTTCACAGTGGTCAAGTACATAAAAGCTTACACGGTTGGATGTTGGAAGTTGACGACTGCTTATGTTCCAATTAAGTGTGTCTTTATGTGTTCATGCTTTTGCACGTCTCTTTGTTGGCATTTTGTGCACTTGTACAAAAAACATTTTTTGGCTTGGTTTGGCTCACTTCAGCTCGGCTCAGGGCGAGCTGTTGTCCTCCAATTTAGGGCTCAGGCTTCATTCATAAGTTATACGGGTGTTACTGCATTTTTAATCTTTCAAACAAACGGCCACGTTTCAATTGCTGCTTGTCAGTTTTGATTTTATGATTCATTTATTATTAAGTGTGTTAGGCTGCAGTGCAGTGCAACGGATGGATTACTGCACTTTAGCCATGAGCAGGGTATGAGTCTGCTGTATGTGTATGTGGGAGAAGAGGACGGACGTGTGCTTGCGCATATGTCTGCATGTTTGCATCTCGCCATGGATGGCTTTCAAGTTTGTCCTAGTCATGTCAGAGCAGATGTGAGTTGGCCCAAACTCAATGGTCCAAGTCAGACTACATACAATGTGTATGCTGAACAGCATTTTTTAAAGTTGTCTGCTTGATAGACCTATCTCTGGTCACCTCTGTTAAGGGGATTGAACCATCCAAAATATCCCAACCATATCATTGATTTAACTCAAAGTCCACTAACTGTACTATGATTTCTTCTTTTTTTGTCAAACTAGTATTTCAACATCAAGAAAGAAACTTCAAGCTTAACATATCTTTGATGTTTCCAAAGTTCTATTGATTACCTCAATACTGTCGGCTGGACTATTCATCAGTTTGGCCATTTTTGTCCAGAGCAAGCTATCTCAACAACTTGACTTAATTACCTACTATGAGCGACCTCCTATTGTTACATTGTTTTCACGTTGTCACTTGATACATTGTTATTATAAAAATATTGATTATAGCCACTTTAACCTTATTACTTTGGACACTCCATGAGGGGTTGTCTAGCTCTACCATCAAGCCATAAAGGTCAACATTGCACACTTGATATCTTATTATGTAATTGGCAAATTGCTATTAAAATTGTATTCCCAAGGGGATACTAATAACCCCAATGTCTTTCCTCTAGCTCCATCCTCAGGACAAATTTTAAATTTTTATCCCACTACTTAAAAACGAGGCTTTATGAGAAGCAAACGTTTTTGTATTATGGTGTGTAACAAACATTGCAGCCTCTAGGGGCTGCTAGTGGGGCTTTAGATTTTTACAGTCATTCTTTCTCTCTTAGTCTGTTCCCAAGCATTGATGTGTGTTAGGCATGTTCTTATAAAATAAAGGGTTGATGCCTGTGTTAGAAATGAAGCCGCTCCATGCGTCTGACTTGGAAGCACAAAGGATTAACAGCAGTGGCGAATGCAAACTGCTGAGTAGCAGACAAAACAACAGCTCTCCAAATACACAGACGAACACACACACATGCACATGCAGTTTGGTGAGGAGAAGCGAAGCTGACTTGAAAGACGGCTTCAAATGCTGTTTGCTGTATTTCTGTCGATATTGTTGTCGCCGTCATTTTTCCACTTGGGAGTGCGTCATGTGTCTCCTGTGCCAGGCTGCGATGCTCCAAATACCCGGCGACACTCTTTGTCCTCTGCCAATCCCCCTTTAAAGCCAGTCACTTCAAACAATCAGGAGTTTGGGGCTGTTTGCATGTGGATGCATGGATGTTGAAACGTCACACTCAGGCAGTTATTTTAGACTTAATGGAGGAAACTAGATGAACAAACCTTGAAAACATTGGATTAACCTTGGAAGCAGCCCAATAGATTTGCCTTCCTCTTGACAATCATAATTCAGGTACCACAACAAAAAAACAAACTTTTATCTGATTTTCATAGAGAACTCTAAAGAAAGTCAAATTGTATATCACTGACTATTAACCAGCAGGTATTCTCAGTGTGTTTCATAAGCATGTGCACTCTCCTTCTAAAATAATGCTTACAGTTAATGCTGATATAATTAGTTGATTTACTGATTTGCCAATAGACAGAGAAACAAACAACAGCAGGTTTTGATAATTGATTAATTAAAGTCTTTTACCAAACAAAAATGCCATATATCTGCCAGTTCCACCTTGTAAAATTTGAGGATTTAGTTCCTTTCACTGTTTTATATCATTGTAAATTTGAATATCATTGGGGGTTTTTTAACCATTATTTTTTTACATTTTATTGTTTAACCAATCAATTGATTAAAGGTATAGCGAGTAGGATTTTCCTAAAAAACAATGTATAGACTCATACAAAAATAAGCCCCTCTCAATCATCACTTATGACCCACTAGAAGTGTGTGGCAGTGTCTGTATCTGCAGAGACCCTGCTGTCTGCCTGTATTTTCTTATTTTGCTATGCTCGGGACGTTTCTTGGCATCAACCTTTAGGCAGTGGTGTGTAGCCCCCATAACAGCACGCAGGATGTGAGGTGCGGGGCTCTATAAAAATGTAGCAACCAATTACCGGATTGTAAGCACGTGGGACCACCAGAAGGACGTGTGCTTTGAGAAGGGGAGGAGGGGTCAACTTTAAATGTTGTGTTTACAAACACCAACTGGCAAATCCTACTCATTATACCTTTAATAAAAAAAAAGAAAACGTAATTGCTAGTTGCAGCCCAACCAACAATCTCTACCAAATTTTTCATTAGTACAGCCACCATTGTGTCAAGTTAGGTTGCCATTCGTCATACACAAAGGGGTGAATGTCCTGTTTTGGACTGATAGTTTATAGTTAGGAATCGGAAGTTGAGGTTAATAGAGTTAAGAGTTTTTTTTATTCTCCTTTCCTCTGTGTCCCCACTCTTCCGTGACATTAAGATGTTTTGCGCTCCATTTGCGCGTGTGCTGTGTGTAGGGCAGGCAGAACAGACTTCATTTGTCACAGAAAGACACCACAGAGAAATCAGAATGTAAAACACTAATTAGCCCTGATCCTGACGAGGGTTCATTACCGAGTCAGCGTGAGACTCCACGCTTCCAAGATTCTTATTGGTTGACTAGTTTGAAGCAAAAAGACACAACATTTCAGACTTTTGCATCGGGTGTGGCTCTGCACTAGGAGATCAGGTTGTGCGGTGGTTACTGTGTGCATGTGTGTACTGTACAGGTGGCTTGTTTGCTTATGTGTGAGTGCATGTATGCAAACGAGGAAGAACAAGCCTGTTTGCCGAGCGGCCGTTGTGGCTGGCGCACGCACAAGCGAGAGCTTCCATCTGCAGCATAAATGCCTCTGATTCCCCGTTGAAAGGCCAAGCACCCTGATGGGTCGTTTCGACAAGATTGCGGATCAACTGCTCACTCTCTTGTACTGCGCTATAAAGAGAATAACTACTTTCTGGATGGTCCTCAGTAGCTGTAGGGGAGGGAGGGTAATGATCAAGGTGACATATTGCTTTCTTCTATACGCATTTAAAGTGTAGAAAGAAAATATAAATCTTTGAGAGATGTCTTTTTCTCAAAGTTGTGCACAGCCAGATGTATTTTATTCATAAAACTCGACATGTAAGCCGGTATCGCTGCCCATTTAAACCTATTTGTGGTACTATTGGTCATTTTCTTTTTGGGAATGCTTTCAATACATAGTGAGGCATTTCCTGCCGATGCTTGACTATATTTTTCACTAAAGAGAAAGAGAAATAGGTTTCTTTTAAACAAAAGCAGTGCAGCTTATTACCCAGCTTTGAGCCTCGAGGGTGAATGTGGAATTAATTTATGAGGGCTGCGCTAAGCAAAGACAAAAGCATTTAGATAACTCCTGCAATAATGTTTCTGAGATGGAGCATACAAGATCAAGTTGCAATTAAACTTAAAAAAAAAACACATCAGTATTATAACTTTAGCAGCACGCTTTTCGGTCAGTAAATTCGTATCACTCCATTAGAGGAAGGAGTCATTTCTAGGTATTAATTGGAACTGGAGAGGATGATTTGCATTAGTTCTCAAATTGACAAGATCTCAGTTTTTCATTAAGATCCAAGTGACAAATTCTGGTGTGCAGAAAGTAAAAGTTAGTAATTTTATAAAAATTTGAAAATGATGAACTGTTGCGCCGTTTTTCATCACGCGTCCTAAAAAGATCGACATGAGCAGATAATTTGGATGAAATGTCAGCGATGATGTATCTCTTTGTTGGTTTGTCAGCTTTTGTCATGTTCTCGTCTTGAAAGATCAGACTCGCAGCATGAGAATGGCAGTCAGCCTGTCCTCAGAGCAGACGTGCAGACAGAGCTGCAGCAGAGCTTTAACTCAAGCAGCGTCTTCACAGTGAAATGAAAGAATCTGCTCACCAAAATGTAGTAAGTTGATGAACCTCAGTAAAAGTGCATGCAAATTCAATTTTCATTGTGATCATACATTTAGGCCAGACAGTGCTCTCATGGTGATATACAGTATTTAACAAAGACTGCAGTCTTGTTGAATCTCAGTCTGCTCTGCACCACTAGTTCACATTTACTTGGAGACTGTTCTACAAGCAGCCAATTATTTCACATGGAAAAGTACAAGCCACACTCAAGAAAAATATAGCTGTGATAACTTAAGACGCATAGAAAAAAAATGCATCAGCTGATTGATTTTCTCAGCTTCTTTGTCAAAAGGTCCCCTGCAGTACATAAACATACTATTTTCTCTGTCTTTTTTTTCTGTGTTTTTCTCACTGGTTTGAAGTGGGCGGATCTAAGTTGGAAAATTATGATGTCACCTACTTCCCTGCACCAATCAGGATTTAGCAACATTTGAATCAATATCTAATGATGGTTGCCAAGAGACTCAATCAATCAAGTCTGATCAAATTCACCCTCAATGAAGCAGATTAGCTGAGTTTTTATAATGTTAAATTCTTAATAAATAATAACTAATTATGTTTTTTTTTACAAACGTAGACTTTGTTGCTTATTTAGTCATGAATATTTATTGTTATAGAGAAATACTTTTTTAAATGGCGTCAAATATGAAATCTGTAACTGGTAAATCTGTAACGGCAAGAATACACAGAGCAGATCAGCTACTTTCTCACTTACCTCTCGTGTTATCTAGCCATTTTTGTAGTTTTTACATAGTGGAACTACTTTCTGGTAAAGAAATAGTCCCCATGAAAACTGTTGACAGCAAAATCTGTGGCTTGTCTATAGAGTATAAGGATTTTTTTTAAATGTAATTTTTCCATGAAAAATTCCATTCACCTCCATTATATTGGGGTGGAGGCTGAATTTTCATAACCTGGACAAATAAAATCAAAACTAGATAGACTAGTTACCAAAGAGGAAAGTGAGATTTATTTTTTTTAAATTATTTTCCATTGGGGGGAACTGACCCTTTAAGTCTATTAATGTTATTGTTAGTAGTATGAGTATAGTAGCAACATAGTTAAAAGTACATGAACGACTATTCACAAATACATAAATTAGTTCTTCTCTCAAATGTGCACTCACGTATTTGCACCGCAATCCTTTATATTGGTAATATTTATTCCATAGCGTAAATATATTCTGATCCCAAGTGCTGCCTCCTTTTTACATGGATCAATGGATGTCAGAATGTCTTCTCTCCTCTGTCGTTCATTTGCCCATGAAACATTATCTCAGTGTTGTGTGCTCACAACAAGCAGTGCAATAATTGCGCCCCCGGGTGTCTCAGATAAGGACTCCTGCTAAATGAAAAAATGGGAAGGGACATCTTGACAAATGCAGAGAAACGGAGTAAAGCTGGGGCTGTGAAGTGGCTGTGCACAGTGCCTCCTCAAAGCCAACAGTGAGTCATGCATTTGAAAAGTTTTGCCTCACTTACAGCACATCAATGGCATTACTACCACTCGGTGTACATGGATTCCTCTTGTCATTTTGGAATATCTCAGTGTTGATCCAGAAGGTCAGCAGCCAAATACTGAGCGCTTGTGTCAAATCAAATTATGTTCTGAGAGGCAACATGATTAAACTGCAATTTGACTTTGAGTGTTTATTTCTCCCAAGGCCTGCAGACAGTTTCCCCCCTTCAGAAAATTCAAAGACTGACAGAACAGGGACTGGAAGCCTTTCTTCTCTGTCATTTCTATTTGTGGGGAGAGATTTCACCCTTTTTGAAATTCACTAAATCTGTTGCCATGTGCATAATGCATGGAAATTTTTTATTTTTTGTTTTAGTTCAGTGGTTTGGCTTCAATAGGCTTTCAGAACCATCAAAACATAGAGGGAGAGGAGGTCACATGCTGTTGCAGGGAAAGTGACACCACGTTACCCCCGAGCTGGGTTCGAAATTGTGATTCCAGGAATACCAGACACTGTTGTAGCGCAACTATTATACATCCCTTTCCATTTTTACACTCACTCTCTCATTTTTCTCCTCCATACTTCTCCATCTCTGCTGTTCATTCCCTCGCTCTCTCCTCTCTTCCCTCCCTCACATCTCTTCTCCCTGTGACTAAAGGCAGCCCACTCCTCTGCAGTGGCTGCCTGCCTCCCTGATTTGCTCGTGGCTCAGGGAGGATTTGCATAGGCTGGCCCACTTGCCGCTTCTCCCCTCCCCCTTCCCCTCCCCTCCTCTCCCTCCCTTCCTCCGTCCCATCATCTTCGCTTAGTTTCACCTGAGCCCGCTCTCATCCTCTCCCCTCTCTCTCTCTCTCTCTCTCTCTCTCTCTCTCCTCCGTTCTCTCCTTCTCCCACTCTCCCCTCCTCGCTCACTACCCCCCACTCCTCCATCTCACTCCCTCCCAGCAGTTTCTCATTTTCTCATCCTCTTCTTTCTCCCTGGCTTTTCTCTTTCTTTATCTGTCTGCAAATCTGTCTCTTTCTCCGTGGAGTAATACAAAGAGCTATCAGTCTGGGTCTCCCCGGGTTAACAAGCCAGACCACTTCACTTCTCCAGGGACATAAAAAAAGAGAAGAAGAAGAGAAAAAAAAGTCAGACAAATATTGGATCCAAACTTAAGGACGGAGATAAAGCACAAGTGGGGATCTTCACCTTGAGATTCTGTAGCCGAACTGTGAGGGAGAAGGGAGTGTGTTTCTGCTGAGACGATAGAGAGACAGAAAGCTGACAGTTTGTCCGTGCTGGAGTGTGTGGAGCTCCTCGTCTCTCCATCGTTCCCTCCCTCCATCTCTCCCTCCTCCTCGGTCTCATAGCGGAGGCTGTGTATTATCTGTGGCTTGACAGAGCGGAGCTGTGCAGAGCAGAACGAAGCGGAGCGAGCGGGCAGAAGGCTGCAGCGCAGGTTGTTCCCCCTCCTGTCACTCACTCTGTGCCTCCAGGTGAAGAAGGGCACACAGGGACACATTCCAGGTGTCGCCCGCGAAAGCGTGCATGCACAGTCTCGCTAGTTGCTCGCGCGTACACACGCACCCGCACAAGCACGCTACGTGGTCATCAAAGGAGCAGCCACAGGGTGATCCTGCCGAGAACAGAAAGTAAAGACATATTGGATTCTGGTTCAAAGAGCCAGTGAGCAAACGAAGAACAGCGGGAGATCTTCTGCCTTCTAACGAGTGGAGTCCAAGAGACAAGCCTGAGCTGCATTTTGTTTGGAGGGACCTGCTGGATCCTACATTAACAAGGAGCTTGTGTTGGTTTCTCTCTGCTATGGAGTTTGCCGCTGTATCCTGGCTGCGGGAAGGTCACTTTTTCTGAGATCCTTGCACATCTGTTTTACTCTCTTTTAAGTATCCAGTAGGGGGGGGGGCGTGAGCCATGCTCCCCAAAGGAAAGCCCCAGGAGGGCCAGCTGTTCTGGATGTTGCTTCTGGCAGTGGGATGGATGGTGCTGGGTTCTGCTTGGGGCTCCTCCTCCTCCTCCTCCTCCTCATCTTCAGACCTCCATCTCCTGTCCCCTACCCCCGGAGCCCCACTGCCCCATGCCCTGCCCCGGCCCGATCACCCTCAGGGCCTTCAGGGGCCCAGGCACCACCAGCCACCTGTGTCCATATACCGCTCCCCGGCCTCACTACGAGCCGGCCACGGTGAGTCCTGTCACCGTTTCGCCTCTCGCGTCTTCCTCTCCCTCCTCTCTCTGGCTTTTCCCCCTTTTTGTCCATTTATCATCATGAATGATCAGAGCGAAAGGCAGCCATCTGTAGCCACCTCTCTATCATTTTTTTCCCTCTCTATAACTGACTCGCTCACTTTCTCCCTCCCACTGTCCCTCTGTCTTTGTCTTTCTTTCTCGCTCTCCCTCTCACTCTTCCTTCCACCACAGCACGAAGAGATAACGATAGTTGACAGCAGCTCTGCATCATGGAGCTGTATATCGTTTATGAGATTATAGGTTTAATTGTCAGTGAAAGGCACTGACAAGCAAAACACCCACAGTAACTCTATCAACGGAGGAGCAAGCGGCGACTCTGAATTACCATGTTCCCACCTGGTGTAATGCTCTTGTAATTGATGATTGATAGAGAGTGAAGAACTGGACGATGGTTCTCCTCATCTTTAATAAGTGTGGCACCAGTCCCCACTTTTATCCAGGGGTTTGTCCTTATACATGTTAGAGCTCTGTAAGACAACGTGCACTATGGCATCTGGCTTTCTGAAGCTGACTTCAAATTTAACAACCTTGTTTAAATGTCCACGTAGGATTTCATGCATCTGTTATCTCTTCTAACAGCAGTACAGCCTTTTCTTCTCAGCAACTGAACGCACACACCCAGGAGGGGGAATTAGCACCGGTGGTCAAATGCCTTTTCTATATTGACTTTTGTTTTATAGGTACTTAATGTGATCTATCTGTGCCATTATCTGCTACACAGACATCAGGAGAGAGATCTTTACTTTCCGTAACACTACAAAGTAGATGATTTTTACAGCTTTTGTATTACCATGGCGTCATCAAGTGGCTGTTATTTTAAGAATTTACACATCTTATAGGGTTTGTTTTATTATTAACATCTTCTGCAGCTGTTTTGTAGTTACTTGTCCTTAAGTGAATGGCTGTAAATACAGAGTAGGCGGTTAATGCACGTGTAGAGGCATGTAGTTAATAAATGATGAGTGCTAACTATGTTGACCTCTGTAATGAATGTCAATATATATATTTTAAATTAGAGTAAATGACCCTCATTCACTTATATTACATGGCCAATTTAAAGGTCTTTTAGCATTTGAAACACATTTATTTTTAAATGTTTTTGGATTTTTAGGTTGTCATTTTGATGAAAAGTGACAGCAAAATCATTTATAACAAAACTGAATTATCAACAAAATACCACAAGTAAACTGAGGATAACTGTAGTCACAATTTCAGGAGCTGGCTTATCATTCCAGTGCAATACTGCTTGGTTATAATGTTGAAATGAAATACCACCGAATATTTTTTTACATAATGCAGAAGATGCCTGGAGAAGAAAAAAACAACAGGCAAGATTCAAGAGGCCTTTGCTTTATTCTGCATTGGCAGCATTTGGGACTACCCAGTCTTTGCCTTTGTGTCACGCCAGATCAATCAATCCCTGCGGGGGGATCGAATCTGTTTGAAAAATAAATTTGAGCCAGGTCTATGCTTGACTCCTTTTAACACATCGAGGGCTCATTTTTAGCACGTTGAGGGCTATTGGAGCAGATGAGCCTGACAGGCAGCGGGGAGGGAGAGAGAGGGATCTGCATTACTAATGTGGAATGTGCAAACCATACAAAGTGCGAGAGTCTGGGCAGGGGCTGGGTGGCAGCCATTTAAAAATGTGTAGGTATGATGCGTGCTCGTGTGTATCAGAAAGCAAACGCTGATTGATTCATGCTGTAACAGGTTTCTTTCTTTTACCCTGAATTTTAATTTCCCACAGATATGCCATTACAGACTGCTTCTCATTTCCTGTGCTTACGCTTGAGGGTGCAAAACCAGGAATTTAGTGTAGATTATGTTTATACATGTTTTCATGTGTTTGCTGCGCATATATCATTATTTCTATTTGACTCATTTAGAATTAGAGTTATAAACTCTTAAATCTGGTTGGTGGTCCACACTATATTTTATTCACATACTATAAGCACTAAAAGCTCCTATGTTATCTACTGTATGCCTCATAAGTCACAGAGTTTTATAACTGTATATTAGTTAGTTCAGATTGGTTCTGGTTGACTTTTGTGTAAATTTGCATGCAGAATGCGGTGACTCAGTACAGAGCGAGATAAGAGCGAGGATAAAATCAGGAGATTAGAAGGTTTGTTATTGTGTATGTGTGTGTGTGGGTGTGTGGGTGTGTGTGTGTGTGTGTGTATGCGCGTTGTCTGTTTACAATTCAGGAGCAACAGACTGACCCTGGTTTTGGCGTGAGTGTAATTACAGATTCAGAGGAGACCTTGGAAGTAGACATTCAGACACAACAGATACATGCTAATGCTCACACATACTGTACAGCATGTGCACATACACCTCAACACATGGATGCATGATACATGTGTACTTACTTTATGTGTACATACACACACACAACCCACACTCGGGACTTACACCCTCTGCATATGTAAACTCTTAATTAGAGGCAGTGACTAGGAATGATCCTCTCTGTTAGGGCAAAACAGAGCGGAGGTATTCATGAATAAGGGAATGTGTTCAGGCCGCCATAGGCATGAATATCCAATAACCATTTATTTTTGTATTATTTTATTATTTATTTATCGCCAAACTGAAATAAACACTTTCTCAATAGGCAGTATTTCATTAGTTGTCGCTGAGAATGGTGCAGGAACAGAAGGAGCTCAGTGATAAGTTACTGAAAGCATCACACGTTTTATTTCATTAGACTATTTCCATAATATCCATAAGATGTAAAA
>NTHP01000258.1:205185-224631 GCA_003416845.1 Oplegnathus fasciatus | reverse complement strand
GGGAGAAAGCAGCAAATTAAAACAGAAGCAAATCAGAAAACAGGGACACATCTTACTAGAATATTATAACATACTCATAAAGCAGCTAGAATTTACATTAATCCATGTTAAATACATGTTAATAATACAAGGTAAAAACAAAAATATGTGCAGGCCATTATTTGAGACTTTATGGTGACTAGCTTCCACCTGGTTACTTAGCTATATATAGAGAGATATCTGTAGCTACGTGGCTGTCTGCTACCCAGCCATCCAAATGTCTAGCTATTTTACTAACTAGCTATCTCTACCTTGCTATCAAGTGACAATACTTCTTTGTGTTTCTGTAATTCAAAGAGAGGAAGCCCTGTTTATTTCACGTTTGATTCCTCCATTGAAGTGACTTCCATGAAAAGGACCTGGCCGTAAAACAGGCGGTACACAGTGCAGATTACATCTTTGAATGCAGCAGAGAGAGACAGGCTTATCCTGATACAGAATCACTCTCCCAGATCCATAGGCATGAGCATGCAGCCACGTGTCACCTGAATGGAATTCAGCACTGATGCCCACGCATGATTTCTCACCCACGTTAATTCCACAAACCAACATCCCAAGCTATTCATTTTCATAAATAGCCCCTGTTCGGTTTTTATCTCTATCCCTTGTCTATCCATCGTGTTGTTTTTTCTCTTTTATCTCTTCTCTAATTCTCTTGTTTTATCTCTGCTTTTCTCTCTAACCAGCCCTCCGTCCAAGCGCTCTATCTCTTTCTCTCCTTTTTACCCTCATGCCAAGTTGCAGGCTCGGGCTACGTTGAGCCGCATTCGTGACAGCGTCTGAGCGAATTAACGCAGTGCTGCCACTGTGTGCAGACATCTAGGACACACAGCAGAGAAAAAAAAAAGAAAAAAAAAAACCCTCAGCCCCCGTTCTGTCTATCTGGCCAAGCCGGAGCAGAGCTTATCAGGCTCTACTAGAGGAGAGGAAAGAGAAGCGGATATTCACCCCACTGCAATGCCATAGTGTACATATCAGTGCCAGTCCAGGCAACATAGTCGCAGTTTTCAAATGTCAAATGCTTATGTGTGTGTGTGTGTGTGTTTGTGTGTGTGTGTGTGAGTTTAAAGCTCGAATAACTTATACTGTAGAGTGAATTAATGTTTCAGCTGACCTTAATGTTCTCAGTGCAGAAGGCTGCTCTGCTTCACTAACTTACAGTCCTTACAGAAAGCAAAATATGTCTTCTTTAATGCCAGGACAAACTATGGAAACTTTCTTTGCTCCAACACAATTACCGATTGTGATATATGGTGCTGTATGACTCTCCCTTGAAACAGTATTTCTCTTTGACAGAGCATTTTCACCTTTTTCCAATGTGCACTTTAACATACAATCCATCAGTTTCAGCCATTCATCATCACCACTCAGGATTTGTTTGAAAACTGCAAGCACAAGGATGCAGGCAGTATTAGAAACCACATGCTCTAACTTCATTATCTCTCTCTTTAGGATCCATTTAGTTATTTTTACTGGTTAGTTGCTGGCTGGCTACTGGCAGTGATTCATAGTGAAAAACAACATCTTATCTAACTGTTAGCAGTGGAACAGGCGCAATTGAAGAGCGACCAGAGGTGATTATTGGAGTTGGCATTGACCACAGAATGCAGAATCAATTCTGAAGTGCTGTATTGATCCTTATGGCTGTTGTTGATGAAGTGAAAGAGGCTCACTGTGCCAATCCGGAGATGTGCGCAGGATGATGATTCAGTGCGCAGATGGGTTTTCATTGAGGGGTCAAGGCTGTTGTCCAGCGGGCTTTGTTAAAGTTCAGACCTTTGGTGTTATTTTGGTTCAACATTGTGGCCAAGATCCCTGCCTGGTATTATGATACTGACCTTTGTGTGAGCGTGTGTGCATGTACTGTGTGTCTAATTTGTTGTCTTTTGACACCTGTCTTATGATACAATGACAATCAGAAGTTTTTGCATGTAGCTGTTGCAGTAGCTTCTTACAAATTGGAAACATTTGATTTGCAGTCATACTTTTTCTGCAGATGATGAAACAAGCTCATAATGTCAGTGCTGATGGATATAATATTTCAGAATGCAAAAGAGAGCCAAAGAGATGCGCCAAATCTAAACTCCCATGCTTTTTAACAGACCAAACTTGGCGAGTCTGGTTAGGTCTGGTTTCCAGGATGTTGCCGACTAGATAGGAGCTGGCAGGTATGGTGCTTTGCAGCCCACTCTCCTGTCTCATGGAATACTGTCGCTCCTCTGTCTCAGACTGCCTCCAACTGTGTGTGTCCTCGCGTATACTGTATGTGTGTTTCCTACGTGTGTGTTTGTGTTGCGTAGCCGTGGTATCGCCAGGAGCAAATTCTCCTGCCATGCGGAATGCTCCCCAGCATGGATCCACTTCAAAGCCTCTCCACATACACGTCCACCCAGACGCACACAGACTCGGACAGTATGGATGCACACATAAACAAAAAAATCTTTTACACATACAGACACATCCATATGCACCCCTCCCCTACAATTCAGAACTTGTTCAGCAATTGCATCAGGAGAAAGATGGACCTTCATGCATTCAATATTATTCAGACTATACTCTCAAGTCACATAAACCTCAGTGCCCAAGCAAAGAGGTCTTAACCCACATCTCTGTAGTGACATTGATTTGAGAAATGACTGTAAGCAAGTCATGAGGTCTATTGTGGAATGAGTATTTTCCAGCAGAACAAGCCTTGTTTACACTGACAGCGAGGGCATGAGGGCATGTATTTATTCTGATCCTGCAGAGGATTCATCAGAAACCATAACATCGCAGGCAAATAAAAATAGAATTGAAAAAATAGATAAAAGCCACTTATTAGAACTGTCATTCAGTTGTCTTTAAAAAACAGCAATGTTGTACATTGTAGTATATATGTAGTATATGAACATTTTATACACTGGTTGTTCATGTACAGTATGCGTGGTAAAGAAACGTCCACGTCTTTTGTGCCCAGGATTCATGGCCAGTTCTTAATGAGAATGTACTGTAGTAGACAGCAGCAAAGCTTCCAACAGTTTGTTGGTGTAACCCTCCTCTGCTTTTGATAACAGCACACAGTGAAGGGAGACAGCTAAATGAGAAGTAACAAAACACACAAACATTTGTGGCACAGTCTGGGACTCACAAAATGCACCACTCTTTGAGCCACCAGGACATCCCCATCCCTTTGGTTTTCGGTTTTCCTATTGGCAGCCTTGCATCTTTTGGATGAGATGTGAGTCAGAGAAAAGAGAAACAAGGAGAATGGACAGACTGTTTTCCTGCCAGAGCCATCAGACTCAAATCTCAAAGGAGCCGTTTCACTCTCAGTGCTCTTCCGTGTACTTGTGCCACATGTAGCCACGCACCAGAAAATCACCCATTTTATTGGCATTACATTCAACTGGTATTCATTTGTCACGAATATGATGCAAAGCAGCGACCATTAAAATGTCTCCAGTTGTCTAGTTAGAGCTCTATGAACAAGAAGCAAAGAGCCTATCACTTTGCCCTTTTATCTCCCTACAGCTCTCAAATGGAGTGGAGACATTCAATTTAAAGTCTAAGGTCTGGTAGAAGCCAGTGACTTCCATTAACTCCATCCCTGTGAAGTAGCTGGGGAGGTAGAGCATCAAAGAACTTTAATTATCCTGCCCTGGAGTGACAGAGACAAAATAATAGAACTGCTGCAAGAAACAAAGAAAGATATACAGGAAAAGAGACAGAGAAAGACAAGAAAAGTGTGGGGGGGGGGAAAGGAGTGCGAGGTGTATGCATTATCTGTCATAATATTGGCTGATCTGTTTGATTCGCTGCCTTTTTGCTTTTGAAGGACCCTCAAGGTTTTAAATTGCTTCCTTGCTTTCATTATCTGCCGTTTGATTGGATTGTGGAGTCCTGCTGAGCTATGCCATCAGGAAGTAATGGGCAGATCTAGTTGTATTATTATTTTATTTTGATTTGGTCTTCACCCTAGATAGAAATTCACCTACAAAACCGGAATATATTCACAGCTAATAATATCTTTGATCACAGCAACAAAATGGTAGACTGTAGCGCAGACAAAGCATGTATGAACTTGTGCGCCTAGATACAACAATGATTCTTAACAGACTGAGGGAAGGATGGCTTTCCTATGAAATGAAGAAAAAAGAAAGCACATTTGTCCTCTCTTCTGTTTAGTGGGCCAACGAAGAGCGATAGTGGGACAGACATTCAGACAAAGTGGTGGAGTGGAGGGCGGTCTGTTGGGAGCTGGGCGGTAAAGGTCAGGGACGGGGAGATGGCTCTAGCACAAGGACATAATTGGCTAGGCAGAGAGCCAGTCCAACACACACGCTCACACACACACAAAGGTAGGAGATAGTGGCCTGTTGTAGCTAGAGGGGGAGTCGTAGCCTACTGAGGGAATTGGAGCCACTGGAGAGAAATGCGTAAAAGTCTTGACAAAGATTGTTTGGTTTTTTATCCGTCACCCTTGTTTTCTTGGCTTTTTTTTACTGCACTGCAACTCCTGGAGATCCCTACTGCAAGTCTTTATATCTCTCTTTCTCTCTCTTTTTTTTGTCCCTTTTGTCACATTCTTTCCCTACTCTCCCTGCCCATACTCTCCATTGCTTTTCATGGCCAAATCAACTTTTGAGGCTCCTCTCTCAGCAATATTTCACTGTCGTCATCGAAACTTTAATGCAGTTGACTCTCCTCTCTCTTTCTCTTTCTCTTTCTCTCTCTCACGCCTCGTCTTCCCTGGAGTGGCCACAGACATCCAGCAAGCCAGTTCCAACAGAATACCAATGCTCTCGAATGGTGCAATAACCACCTAGCAAAAACCCAAATGTGTGTGCTTTTAGATAGAATCAAAAAGCGCTCCAAAAAGGGGGGTAATTCATCATTCATGGAGCTATTCTTTTTCATACATTACACAATTGTTTTATCAAGGACTTGCAGGAATGTGTTGGTGCCTGTTGTCCCTTCTGGCACTACTCAGGTGCCACTGATAGCTTTAGCTGTGCTCATTTGCATTGACAATGAGCGGTAATAAAAGCTGGATAGGGAGTTATGCGACTGAAGCCATGACTACCACCACCCCAACACACCTCCTGTCTCAGGTGTGTTGCCAAATAATTTGCTTTCGTAGCTTCAGGGACGTACACAAACCTTTACATCTCTCCTATGCATGCACACGCACATGCATAGAAATGCTCACAGAGGAAGACACATACCCGACTACAGCCCCCTACCCCCAAATTCACGAACATGTCTTGCATAATAATGATCGCCTCAATGCCACAGCAAAGAGAAAAGGAGGAGGCAGTGTGAGAGATTAGGGTTAAGGGCACTGTGTTAGATGCCTATCATCAAAGAGAATTAAAATCTTGTAATAGAAGTAAAAAGCACCCTTGGGCTGTAAAGAGTAGAAGCAGTTGGATAGAAGGCAACGCAAAGGAAAAAGTGTGCTCAGGATATATACTAGGAGACAGGCTTTGCTTTGGGGAGGGAGGGGAGGTTGGCCCAATCAAACTATCCACAGGCATTGATTCAATGTGACTGCTGTAAGTGGTTGTAAGTGAGGAAATAGTCAAGCTCTCATTGGCCTTGGACTTGGAGATGGCTCTCTTAGGCCTGCACAAGTTGATACACTGTCAGCACTAGGGCTCAGCACAGGTTCATTTCTGCACCCAAGGGTGCATTAGTGGGTCCTTGCTTCTTCCTAGTGTGATGTAGCCTGGATAATGGCAACAGCGCAGTGTGCTGAGCTTTTTCCTCCAGGACTGACAAGTCTTCATTCATTGTTCAGTATTCAATCAACCACTCAGACTTTTAATTGGTCCTTACGATGCTCAGCTTATCTGAGTGTAACAGATTACTTCATGTTTTAGTTGAGATGAAATCTTCCGTCATATAGACCGAACAAAGCTATGAAATTGCAAACGTCTCTCCTCCTTTCATGTCTTTATTATGTCCCATCCTCTGTCAGATGCTTTTTCTCCTGATGAAAGCCAGAAAGATGAAAAAGACAAATAGGCAAAGCAAGACAGTGGCATTGGCATGCCACCTTTCTCGTGGGAACTCTTTTTGCATCAGCGTAATGTTTTATTGATTTATCGGCAGCGTGAGAATGATCCATTTATCCCTGTCTCAGAGAGAAATATGAGTGTTGTTGACGCGTTCTGGCTGAATAATCCTGGTATTAATCGAAGCCAAGGAGTGTCAAGATGAGGCGATTGGGCTGTTTGAGGTCTGTAGTAGGAGTGGCGTGTCCAAATGAGGCTACTCGGCGTAAGGATGGCGACATAGGCTTAGTACAGAAGCCCTGATTCATCACATTGGGACAGCCCCAGCACAGAGCAAAAACATCTGTTTGTACCTCTAAACACAAGTTTTAAATGGATTGCAGTGCTGTAACGGATTTGCTTATGTCATTTGTAAACATTGAGTGATATAAAATGATTTTTTGGGGTAGAGAGTTACGTCACCTCCCTGTGGCGCAGTGGTTGAGGATGAGTTCAATGTGGCATTTCAAGGAGCCCTAAGTGAAATCTAATATGGCGTTTGTTTAATTAAAACCCAGGCAGTGTTTTGGGGGCAGCAGATTAGTGCTAAAAGATCCAATTAAAGTGTTTGGTGAGAGAGGAGCTCCGGAGCCTGTTGGGTTTGCTCTCTGATAAGTGAAATACCTTGCAGCCAAACCTGATAGTGCTGATAGCATATAATGAGAAAGGACCCTCAGTGCCACGCAGGGCAACAGCCAGCCACTAACTATGGCTCCTGCTGCTGAAATTTCTTGACTCTTCCACCCTCATTCCACGCTCAAAAACCAGACACACATGTTTTAATGCCATCTGATAGCAAAATCAGCATGTCTGAGAGAGAAAGAGAAATATTTAGAAGCACTGTGGCGTCCCTCCTTTTCAGTGAAGCCTGATTACCATCACGTTCTGTGCAAAGATGCTGAAAAACAAACTGACATAAAGAGAGAAAAGAGTTTTCTTTGGAGTTTGTTTGTTAGTCTAATCTCTCCCGCTTGGTTTTGCAAGCTCAGATAACTGTCTAAATCTTTTATTAGATTCTGAGGAGGCTAGAACAACCGCAATCTTGATGGGATAAAATGGGGCTATTTAGCTTTCGACTAATGTTTTTTTGTACCAGTAATGCCGGTGCAAATTACTCCCCATGAGTAATAGTTCTTTTTCACCCGTTTTTACATACAAATGCAGCTGGCCGGAATGAGCAGGACAGTTAGTCATGGGAGGCCTGTGCAGAGAACATTTTGTGTGTTAGAATATTGCGATGGGTAATGGGATGTGAGGCTTCATATATTCCCATTTCTCTGTGTTTTTTTTCCCTGTCAGCCAGGCACATTAACAGTTTATTTCCCAACACTACCCCTCTCACTCCTGCCACCCTTAGTTACTATGCTGGAACCATGTATCTCGCCTCACCGGCCCCTTCATCTCGCCACAATAGAGCACTCTACAACAGCCATTAGCAAAGCAATCAGCATACTGTAATGTAAATATTTGCCCTGGGCTATTTTATAAGGACCGCACAGCCAACTGAATAAGTATGAGAGTCCCCGGATGAAATTCATACTTGCAGCCTGAATATACAAACATGCACCTGCACACATGCACACAAATGCACCTGTATATCCATGCACAGCCATACACACATAGCGCTAAGTCACTGGTACTCACCCACAGCCTTTCCTTTCTCTATCTCAACAACAGTTCCCTTTTTCACAACAGTGAATGCCTCTCTGCCTGGATAGAAATGCCATCAGTCTGAAGAACTTCTATTGTACTCGCTGGCAGGGTGCTTGTGGTGCACTTGATGGAACAAAATAAAAGTTTAAATTGATCAAGGTAATGTGAAATTTGACAGAGTAAAACGTTCTCCCCGAGACAGCTTTGATGTTTTCAGTTTGTTTCAATGTTTGATGTCAGGGTTGCTCGTTGAGTAGATGTATACATGCTCTGTTATGGCAGTAAGATGCCTTCCAGTCCTATCTTTCATCCCAGCTCACTTCCTTGACATGTCTTTCATTTAAAATTCCATTATTGTCGTATCCTGGTTTTTTCGAACGGAATATGTAATCCCATGTTTTGAAGTAATGAATAGAATTTGAGTGTTGTGCATCGCAGCAGTTCTACAGTAACGGTCAGTGCTGCACCTAGTCTATTCCCAAATCTGCTCAGTGCTTCAGTGGCCTACTTCTATCCCATCACCCTCTTACTACTACCTCTATAATTAGTAAAAAAAATATACAATTACAAATCAAATAAAAGTTGAACAAAAGCACCACAAACTATTGAACCATTAATCATTGAAATAAAACACTGTGCAGGGTGGGTAGTCCTGCCATAGCTGCTCTTGTGACCTCTTTCTTTGCCCTGCGCACTGCTGACCTGACCCCACATGAACTACCCATCACAATCTGGCAATCACCTCAGGCTGCCTCTCCACCATTCACTTCGTCATACCTAGAATCAGCCTCGGACTTCTCACTTAGGATCTGCAGCCTACTTGATGGAGCTTAGGGTCAAGTGCGGCAATGGAACAGGGTGTGGAACTAGCCAGGTTGTGCACGAGATAAGAAATGCTTTGATAAGAGGTGATTTTGAAATGCGAACAAGAATACAGGCGGTATAGGTGTAGAGAGAGATTTTGAAGAAGAGGGGATTCTTGTTTCATATCGTACCTTGTTGGTTCATGGTGCTCTGGGTTCCAGTAGGGACAAATGATGGACTTGAAAGAGCTGCAGTGTAGTTTTCTTCCTTTTTTTTTTGTATTTTCCTCAAGTAAATGGTTTGGTTTCAGATCACATTCAATGTATTATTATTCTACTCCTGCAGCCTGCCGTATTACCTCAAGGTGAACAACCCAACCACTGTATGTAATACAGAACATATGCCTTTTGTCCATAACACCAAACAGAAGACTATTACTGTACTATTGAACCTTCTGTTAAGAGGCCTCAGTCTCCTACATACAAAGCAATACAAGTAATGTTGTATGTGTATATACATGCATAAAAGTTCAAAGATATTTATTGCTCTTCTTGCATAGTCTGTGCTGCTATTTATGCCTCCCTTGGCACAGTCAAACACATCCTTATCAGTATTCATATCCAACGCCGCAGTAAAATGAAGTCAGATCCTGATGGGCTCTGTGTGACTGTGGCACCTGTTGCCCTATTGGCTCAGCTTGCGGATTGATGTCTTCCCTTTGATGAAACAAGAGCTCATGTCTAGACTATCCAATGGGCCCTGTCACCTTGCCTTTCTACTGCAACATATTTAAAGTGTGTAGGTCACTGAGCATCTACAGATTTTTTTTTTTCCTTTTAACAGAAATGGATTGGGTGCCTATAGGTAGGTCTCCATATGACAGAAGTAGTAATATGTTTTAATGAGCTTGACTCCCCAGGGCAATGGAATAAATTTCCCAATTTGGAGTCAGACTGAGAAAAAATATTTAGGAGCCCATGCTTTGTGCCAATGTATCGTCCCAGGGCAAGTAGAGAAAAAACCTGTTGAATGAAGACATGCCAAAATATATTTGAATGATGCGTTTTTGGTTCCTGTTTTTGTCAAAGGTAGCTCAGGGGTTCTGCTGGCTGAGGCTTTCTTTGTCTTTCCTGTGCACTTGCTCATTTTAATGCGTGCCATATGAGCCAAGATGTGTGCGAGCCTGGGCTGAGGGATTGAAGTAAGCTTTGTACAGAGGTTTTGCCTATAGTCCCCATCCCCGCTACTCATGCCACTGCAACAATTCCCACATCCATTTGACTCTCACAGAGTGGCAGATTTCTTTTGCCTTTCATGAGCTGTTGAAAGCCGCCGTCGCTCGCTTTAAATTTCTCGTCAGTTCAGCTAAGTACATCTTCAAAGGCAGCAACTGGGCCGCCTGGTATGGGTGGAGTTTAGGTATATGAATGAAAGATTGAGAGAAGAAGAAGAAGAGAGAGTAATGGGTAGAAAAAGAGGGAAAGAGGGGATAGAAACACTTGGTATCTTAGCCTCTAGATATACTGTACACCTTCTCACTTACATTGAAATCTGCACACCAGAAAAAGGTTACACACTTACACACTCCAATCCACACACATAGAGCAGAGTTTCTCAACTCTGGGGGCAGGACACCAACTGTGGTCCCTTGATAAGTGTACATGGTCACAAGTAATTTCTAGAACTGGTATATTGTTTTATATATGTTTAATAAAACTATATAGTGATTTTTTAAATGCACGCCAGAGCTTCAGTTTTACAGGGATGTCTTATTCAGATCACTGAAGGAGCGATCAGTCTTTGAAAATGTGACATTTCACTGAAAGTCAGGAAGTTCAGGAAGACAACTTGATTTCCTCAAGACATTTTGTTGTGCCAACTCATTCTGGGGAATTGTCTCTTTCCTCAGGGCATAGTATCTGTTTGTTTGAAAATTTGAAGCTGTTTTTGAAAACAAAGTAGACTATACCCAAATTCACATGACTACTTAACAACTCTTTTATCTGGCATCATGAGAGTTTTGAGACATAAAATTGGGGTCACAGTCCGTACAATGTTGGGAAAACTCTAGTACTGAGGAACACAAAAAAACGTAAGCACAGGTTGAACACTTGAACATCCACAGGCACCCTTTCAATTGCGAGCGCATCCACACGCTCACACACACAAAGCAGCAGTAACAACAACATGGAGAGCTTTTTGGCTTAGCCTTTAATTAGGCCGACACTAAGACACTGTGAGAGGCCAGCATGTTCCATCCCGCTGCCCTCTAAACTCCCCCGGGCCCTCTCAACCTCACCCCAGGCAAATTCAGCTAAGCCTTGGTCGGTGATCAGCATACACATCCGCATGCACTTTAACACAAGCTCACTTCGTACTCCCAGGCTCACATGCGTATGCAGATGTGCACAATCTCCTCGAACACGTGCTCTCTTGGTGTCTTTGTCTTGTCCTCCGTGAGACTGGCATACGCCCTCCTGCCTATCGCCAATCCATAACTCCTACTTAAGTATTCCGTTAATTACAGCCTTCAAGAAGAACCCTTTACCACACGTCTGTCCCTTACTCCCCCTTCTCATCGATTGCAACTCCTCTTGTTTATTTGTAGATAGGCTGCGTGGCAGTGGCCTTTTAAGCATCTATCTCCGTTGCCCCCTCCCCTCCCCTCCTCCTCCTAAACCCATTCTACCCCTTTTGATAAAGGATTGGAAACAGATAACAGAGGAGGTGGTGCAGGACCGACCTCTCCACGGCTTTGTGGCCAAATGACTGAAAGGAGATGGATTGTGGCTCCGCCGCCAAATTTTCCTCCCATGGCTTGAGTCACTGCTTTGTTTTGTCTCGGGCACAATGTCCTTGGAGCAGGGGGTAGAACTACCGGCAAGTCTCGGTCAAGGTACCTGGTCAATGGTGGAGGAAGAAGAGTCGGGAGGAGAAGAATGGAGAGGAGAGAGTGGAGGTGAATTGAAGAGAGGGAGGGCATTAATTATAAGGTTGACACATTCAATAGAGGGCTGAAGTCAAACCACCTGCCGGAGGGAATTGGAAAACAGCAACTACAGAGTACCATTCCAATATCGGGTCCCAGTTGCAGTGAAAAAGACTGTCTCAGTCAGAGGGTGTGCTATCTATCTAGTAGTGTGTCTTTGTGTGTGTGTCTGTGTTTTTGAGAACAAGAGAAGGAGTGAAAGAAAGAGATTATTGTGCAACGTAGCTTAAATAGTATTCTATACATTCTAGGTACAGTACGTGCAGATTAAAGGAAAAACGAACATTAAGTTACTTACGCCACTATTTTGGTGGACACAATCCCTGCCCCCCCAAAAAATGTTTTGCTTGACGGAATTGGATGGAACCACCAAAGCAACATGGAGGAAATCCTTGTCCTGATTGTTAATAACAGTTAATGTGACCAAAATGCGAAGCATGGTTTGTGTAGCTTGGTTATCGTGATTAGTAAAATGGTCAAAAAATGAGCACCAAAACCCCCCAATAAACATTTTGGAGCGAATGGGTTGAAAAAGACGGCATGTTACATTACATCATTAACATCACAAGAATAAACCATAAGTAAACTATTTATTGCGGTTGGGGGGGACTGACAATTTTTTACTTTTGTCTAGATCAAGCCAAACTATGTTGTGTGCAACGGGCCTCCCATCACCCACTTTCCACTTCAGGTTTGAATGTTTGGAAAAATCCAACGTATCTGTGATCCGATAGCCAGCTGATCTAGCAGCCACAAAGGGGCCTGGTCCATTACTGTTCGTCATTCAACCTCCATTGAAATTAATGACTTCTGGTCTACATTAGTGCAACAATGTGTGGAATTGTGCATGCAGTGTTGTTGAGCCACCACGAACTGCCAGAAAGGCTTTAATGCTCCTTGGCATAGATATGACAAGTCTCGGAAGCTCGACTGGATGAATTAAAACCATTTTATCAAAAGATAGTCCCTCTTCTGAACGCCATAGTCTCACCTATTGTTACCAACACCCAACCTCAGCTCTAAGTCTCACTCAAAGTCACCTTATCAAAGACCTTTACATGAAAATTCTCACCTCCCACTGCATGAATAAAGTTAGTGAGGCACTCAGCGGTGCACACAGGTGAAGCCCCACAGAGAGATGGATTGTGATTCATTTTGATGAATGACCATTACCAGGAACTGATTGCTTCCATAAAAGAATGGCAGACTGGTGCACTTAACTGTGAACCCTGTGTAGCTTACAGGTTACAATGCATGTCACACTGAAATAAGAGTCAAACGTGTCAAAACTGATCACTTCATCAAGGTTGCCATTGATGGCAGAGTTGTTTAGTGAGAAAAGTAGGGCCACAGTGAGCGCTGCCTTAAATGTTACTGTGGGATTGAAGTCCTTGGCTCAGAGGGAGGCAGCTGAGTAAACTTCTGAAAAGTACAAACTTGATTGGAATTTTTTTTTCTGTCTCACACTCCAGGCTGCATTTTGTATGTGTGTGTTTTTTTGTGCTTGTGCGTGATGGAGAGAGTACAGGAGGCGTGGGAGCTGCAATGCAATGCACATTAAGTTTTTCTGCTCATCATTAGTGGGGAGGATCTGCTTGTGGGTTAATCAATGGGATGTAAAGGTGTTTGACGTAGGTAGGTATATCAGGGACATCAGGTTTGTCACAGACATTGGTGGCTTGGATGTGGGGTTGCTATGCCAACAGCAGGCACAGCTGGTCTAGCTTTGGAAAAGACAATGAAGCTGTGTTTCAGCGGGCAATCCTCAAATTCAGACAAAAGGAAGGCACCGAGCAAACAAAAAAGGTCATCAGGCGTGTTTATTCACAGTTTGATTTTGATCTCAAAAACAGAGGTCTGTATTGTCAGCTTGATTGCGTTGTTTGTTTTCCCCTGCGAGGAAGAGCCATTACTGTGTATAGCATTTTAGGTTCAAGTACTTTTCTATTTGATGTTGTCAATATCAAAGGGAAGATTAGCCCTGCTTCATACAAGACCCTGATTCCTTTTAGCATCCGTCCGTCCAGTTCTCTGATCCATATTCTTCAAAGGCAGATGGGCATCTGAGACAGAGATTCTCAAGTTGTTGTATAAATAGAGTCTACCTGTAATTGAAATACACAGCCAGCATGTCAGAGGAATGGACAATTTGACAGGGCTGGCGTGGAAAACTAAGGCTTGCTCTCGCCTTCAGCTTGCAACAATTTGTTTGTAGCTGTCAGCTTCCATTTTAAAACTGCAATTACTGTGTGTGAGGGAAGACTATATGCAGAAGTGGTGCCTTAATTATCAATTCCCACCTTTTCAGACTTCCTGTTGAAGCCAGTTGAGAAAGAGAGAGGTGAAGAAGTTATGAGCTTTCTTTATCATCAGTGCTTGAAATTAACACCAGCTACAAACCATCAAGTAAATACTAGAGCTGGTTGCTTGGTGTGGCAAAGGTGGCAGCCAGTTTGACAGATAATCAATCCATCTTGACTTATTACATTCTGTACACAACTAGTCTGAGGCACAAACAAACTGAACTAGCAAAATCCATTTGCTGCTGTGGTTTGTTGACATTTTGTGAAAAATAACTCTGCGACACTATCTGCCTCGCTGCTCTTTATTCAGCCAACCTGTTTAAACACAGGACCTTTATCACTTTATAGTATGGGTAAAAAAAACAGCCTATATATACCTGTACACTAAGATATGTAGAATCCTCAGTTATCCAATGAGAACACACAAATGAATACCGCGCTCCAAAAACGAAAATTTCACCAAATGGATTATGTGTGTTGTTGAGGTCTGTTGAGGTCAAACATGTTGAGCGCATTTTCTTTCTCATAATTTACAAATCAGATGTTTTTGAACATGTTCAATCGTGCCATATTTATATCCATGTTTTCTTGCTTTCAGTCTAAGTGTGGAACATTGCTATGTTTCTTTGTGCATTACCGCCGCCAGTCGATTAGCAGAACAGTGTGATACCAGCGGCAGGAATTTGCATCGCGTTGCCTGCGTCCATGTGTGCGTGCATATAGGGACTGAACTGCTAATAACATGCAAAATGACAAAGCTCTTTTTTATTAGATCTGGGATCATAAATCCAGAAAGCCTCTTTTCATTTTCAAAGGAATTAAACATCACCTCTCCTCCAGCCCCAAACTGACTTGACAAATTGAAAAGTTCATCATGGAATGTTTGACCTCCAAAAGTGTGTGGACGCTGGATGTTTTGTGCAGTATCTTCACTTTTAATGGATCTCTTATGCTCTATGATCCTATCTTTTGGTTAACTTTCAGTTTCACCCATAATTGGATGAGTAACACTTGTGGTGCTCCTTGTGACTTTGCAGTTGAGGCAATTTCCACATTTTTTTTGACATCACCAGCCGTAAAGGACGATGCACAACCAATTTTGTAATGCAGTGTTTGTACAGTCAGAACTTCCCTCACTCCAGAAGAAAAGGCAAGTTTGTAAGAAGTTCAGAATGAGTAAATGCGACCAACTGGGTTTTGAGTCATAAAGGCCTTGGGATAAGATCAGTGGCTGAGGTTGCTGTGTTATATTTGTGTATGGGGCCTTTCAGTTATTGCAGAGAGAAGGGGGAGAATGAGACAGAGACAGACTGGGAGAGAGCGAGAAAGAGAGGAGTTCTGGGCTCTTCGTGAAGCCTTGGCAAAGGCAGACAGACTGCACTATCCTCCAGGGAAGATTCAATTATAAATGATGCTTCCACTCGGAGCCATCTTGGAATCCCTTATTCTTTAGGAGATCTTCTTCACCTAATCCTCAGAAGGGTTTGGTGGCCTGCCTCTGAAGTGATATGCCTCACACACATTGTGTGTCATGCATTATGAATGATGGGAAGGAGACACTCATGTCCTAATTTCGCTGAGAGCAGTGTGAACATCAACACTAGAGCTGACAGAATGCTAATTTTCACCATAGAAAAGAGCAGGATTGAGTCCTGTTACAGAGCTTTAGTGTGCAAGTGTCCCACCTATTTATTTGCAATCTTTTTGGTTCACACCGTCTCAAGCTGGCCACCACCTTTGCTCCCCATCTTTGTCTGTCTGTCTCTTCTTCTTTTACCCAGCATCCTTCTGCATCTCTCCTATCTTGTACCTTCTTTCCTTTCATCTCTCTGCAACGTCTCTCTCGCCTTTCTAAAAATTCTACTGGTGGCAGTGTGCAGCATTGAAGCCAGCAGACAGGTCTTCTTTTTAGCCTAGTATGCTGCGTGGATCTCAGCTGCAACCCCCCTACCCCTCCCCCTCTTCTTCCCTCCTCCCCCAACCTCTGAAATCCTCTTCAGACTCCCTTCTCTCTTCCCCATCCTCTTTCTTTTCCAACCAGAGAGAATAGGAGCTGACATCTCCAGAGAACCGAGAAAAAAATCATTTAAAGCCCTTCCTCTCTGTCCGCTTGCCGCTACAACAGAGAAGAGTGTCAGTAATGCAGCAGGAGGGGAGACAGAGAGGGGGGGAGAGAGAGAGGAGAGGACGGGAGGGTGAGACTTGCCATCCAAGTTTCGCAGTAATGAGGGGAGAGTTGTTGTGGCTCACCTTCTGCTGTTCAAATCTGTGTGTGTATGTGTGGGTATTTTCATGTCTGTGTACTCACATTTGCGCCTTTGCTGTGTTACATGAAGCTGAAGTGAGGATACATGACTGCTTCGTTAATGGGTGTATGTGAGTCGATCTTCCTGCTCTTCTGTAGCGATCTGAGGATGATTTGACATGCCTGTGAGTAAGAAACCAGTGCCTTTTCCTGTTGCTCCGAGAGGAGGAAAGGGGGTGGGAGGCACATCTACGCCACTTGACTATCTCTCCATCTGTGTTTCTCTATTCTCCATGTCTGTCCTCCTTCCTCCTGCAAAAAAAAGTGGCTTTTCCACCACTCTCGCCTCTCCCTCTCCACATCTCCCCACTCCTGCCTCGGAAACATGATACAGATGGCAAATCAAGCTGTTCATCATGGAAATATGTCAAGTATGTCCCCCGCCAATGAAGGGTGACAAAAAGGATAAGAACTTTTTGATTGAGCCATCGTACCGTGTGTGGCGTCATTGGGAGGCATTGCCCCTCAAGTGTTTTTGAGCACAATCCAATTACATACGTTACACATTCATTTCAAGCTACAGGGAAGAATTAGCTGTTGTGGAAGACATAAAATAATCCTTTAACAGTTGGCTTGTTCATTATGCTAGCTAGGTTAGTCCCAGGAATAATATTCAAGCAAGTAATACATCTTGTGTTTGGTATAACACATGGAAAAGGGTTGACAAATACCCTCCCGTGGGCCAAATCTGGCCTCCCAGTCAGTGCACCAAGTTTGGCGACTTCACATAATTCCCAGCGTAGTTTGCACAACTTCTACCTGAGCTGAGGTCTAATTAATCAGAAGAAACACCCGTGTGGGTGTGCAGGGTCTGTGATATGTCTTATTACTGTGTATGAAGTACTGCTGTATGGACAGTTCCTGGTGCTGAAATGAGGTTTTATAAACTTACCACATGAATTTCATTCATTTTAATTAAAACATTTAAACACGCAGTTAATCTGTCAGTATTATTTAACCTGAAGAGAGTTGAGTTTCTCAAGCAGAAATGTTGCAACATTATATTTTCTAAAAGTAAAAGAGGATGCAATTGTCTCACACTGGCGTATAAGTCAAATAAGAAAATCACATTTGTATTTTTCTGTTATATCACAAACATCGCAATTCAACAGAAGAAGTCAACAAACTACAGGCTCCAAGATGACCATAAAGTTGAATTACAACTTTCATGAAGGGAGGATTATTTACAGGGCTGCTCTATTAGACTGCATTAGGTCTAGCTAGGTGTACCTAATAAACTGGCAACACTCAGTTGTAACACTAACAGGAGGTTACACCATTACAGCTGAGGCGATTAGTCAATTAATCAATGGGTCAATTGACAAAATTAATTGGCAACTATTTTGATAATTGATAAATTGTTTCAGTCATTTTTCAAGCGAAAAAACTAAACATTCGCTGGTTCCAGCTTCACAAATGTGAGGATTTGAGGATTTGTGAGGATTTGGTTTCAGCGCTATACACCAGCACAGTATGTTCTCGTGCTCCCTGTTGACATTGGTTGTTTCCTGTCACCTGCACTCCCTCTGCACTGGCACCAACAACCGACTCCAAAAAAAAAAGCACTAAATCTCACTGCAGCAGAGAGGCCTTAGCTTCTCTCAGCATTGTTGGGCAACTGTAGCCTAAATACAGTACAACCACTGTAGTATTTGACTGCTCAATCCCAGCGAGTGGAGCTGCTGCCCAGCGGCTCAGACTTTATCATCCTGGCTACTGGTGCTGCTTTGCTTCCCGAGCAGCAGCAGAAGCTGCTTGAGCCTCTGCCTCGCTGGCTCATAAAGTTAGAATATGACTCTGACAAAGTGTTATACAATATAGAGTAATCCATACAATCTTCTGTACACACTGTGTAGACTGGGAAATAACTTTCTAAGCTTTAATCGACTGTGTTGTGTTATCGCCTGGTAGTTTTCTGCCACCCTTTGACATTCATTTAGTTTTCCTTTAAGTTTACACATGAAAGCTCCCTTCCAGCGATCATACCTGATACAAAATAATTACATACATATAGAGTTTAATTAGGCTGAAAATATTAGTATTTAAAATGGCAATTTTGCTAAGGTCAAATCTTGGCGGGAAACCATAAAAAAAATGTGTGTCTTAATCCCAACTCTGTATGTATTTTACAACGTGTTTTACGCACATATATCATAATATAGTTCTGGCTGTAAAATTCTTCCGCTTTTCACTCTGTCCATTCCATCTGTGATTTTCCTCCCTTTTTTTTCCACTTCTATTACTCCTGGTTTTTGGCGCGTGAATCCATATAGTGCGGTAATGTTACAGCTTATTATAGCAGGGAAACAGACAGTGTAAATCATTCAAGGCTGGCTGTTTTCTTTACATAGCCATTCTTCACAACACACTGCCCTTCATCAATCATGTTCTGCATTTTGTTCAGTGCCGCTGATGAGAGATGGGACACATGGCTACCACGGGTGGTGACAATGTAGAGACACGTATACACACGCACGCATACAACGTGCATTTTGTGTGTATATGCCGTAAAAGTACATTAAGAGTCCAACAGCACGCACAAACATCCATAGTGTTGTAGCCATTTGCTGTAAACTTGCTTCTGGCAGCTGATTGAGGATAGAGTGAGAGAGAGCATTCAATCATCAGTCTCGTCCCTCACTCTATCCCAGAGGGGAGAGGCAACAGTTGGAAATATGAATTATGAAATGATAAGAGGTTGTAAAATGGAGATAAATCCCGGTGATTACACAGCTCAGTATCTCACAATTTGATTCCTCCGCCAATGATTCCTTATTGTAGTTGTGTGAAGGACAGCAAGTCTAATAATTCCCCATGTATGAAGCACGGCAGGGGAAAGTATTGTGATGACAGAGTTCTTTTGAACGTGATTGAGGAGGCAATTACATTTTGCATCTCACTTTCAGGATTTTTTTTTTCAAGGCTCTTCTTTCTTTTCCTCATTCTGCGATGGCAGAAAATTCGACCACATCAAACCGTGTTTGTCTTCTTTTTCCATCCCCTGGGGTGCCAGCGCTGCAGAAAGCCCAAGAGATAACAAGGGGAGAGACATAAAAGCACATAAACAACACACACCAAGGAGAAAGGAGAGGGAGTGTGTGTGCTTGTGGATGTGTGCGCGCAGGTTCAGACTCATAAATGTCTATGCAGATGACTCTGAGAGCGCGCGTGTACATACATACTTACACAGAGAGTTATGGTTTAGAGCATTTACCCACTGCAGTTCTGTGCCTTGTGGGTAGCTGGCAGTGACACCTTTTTCTTTGTGGCTGCCCATACACACAGGTACACACACGCCTCGCCACATCCAACCTACAA